>KL198062.1:152491-166964 GCA_000697705.1 Botryobasidium botryosum FD-172 SS1 | reverse complement strand
GTAGGACCCCTGAAAGCCCTAATATATGTCCAATCCAAAAAATGAAAAAAATCGGCACCAAATAAAGCCAAATTTCGGCTCAGGGGCATATAACATTAGCCAATTTTTGAAAATTAGTCCTCAGACATTGTCAATTTTTTGTCCAAATTTTCGGAGTTTTGGGATCGGACATTGCTCCAGACTACCCTTTTTTTGTTTTTTTGGGATTTTTTCCCCCATTTCCAAGCATTTTAGACTTTCTGGCATAAGACATAGTCATTTTTTCCCAAATTAGTCCTCGGACCTCTGCCCAAAATTGCACCATTTTTAGACTTTCCAGCATGAGACATCTGAATTTTTTCCCTAAAATTAGGAGATCTAGCATATAACATTTCCTAGGGCTTTCCGGGGTCCTGATTTAGTGCTGCCAAGGTTTGGTTTGGTTTGGTTTTGGGCCTTTTTCTTGGAACCGTGAACCAAACCATTGGTTTGGTTCAGATATTTCCCAGAACCAAACCAAAACCGATTGAAACGGTTCCAATTGGTTCGGTTTCAGTTTGGAACCCGTTTGGAACCATTTCAGTGCACATTTTCGAACATCTCTAATATATTTCAAAGCTTATAGTTTCACATTAAAATTTTATTCTCAGTCGAATACTGGACACTGAGTGACCCGTAAACAGCTCCACACACAGCCAGATGCAACCCGTATAAGTGCTCCGGAGTGACTGGATGCAACTTACATCTTGCAAATCGACCACCACATCGCCCTTCGCAATTTTTTGTGATTACGTAAGCAAAATGTGAACACACAAGCACAAAAACACAGATCACTGCATGAATAACACATAATACAAAAATTGTATCAGTGCATATTGTGCAGAATTTTGAGGAGAACAAAATAGTATTAGTACACGATATGGATTTCTGCACATGTTAGTATGATGGTGTTTATTGGACAAAAGTTTTAAACACAAAAACATCATGAAAATTCCTGAGGAATCCCTGGAATCCCTAGGAATGACCATAAATAGTAAGAAATCCCTGTGATTCCTCAGGAATCCTCAGGAATCCTCAGGGTTCCTCATGAATCTCAAGGAATCGCAATGACAATAATTTTCAAAACCTTCAACAAATGCAAAGCAAATGCTGAGTCATATGTGCTGTCACGACCTTGACATGCTGCATGCCAACTCCAGACCTCTGCTCTGCTCCTACCCAACTCCAGACTCCGGACTAGGCACAGCCACCACTCCATGCCCCTCCAGGCTCCTTACCCTCCGGAGCATCCAGAGTTTGCCCTATTTCTCCGACTAGCCTTGGACCAGTATTCCCAGCATGCAGGCTTCTGCCCAAACCCCCTCCCATTGTTCCTTTGCTTCTTCCCCTTACGTCCATACATGCCTTGCTTCTCCATTTATTAGTTTTGACACTCCTATTAGGACCCCTGAAAGCCATAGGAGATCTCATATGCCATTGTTTGGTTCAAAGATTGGGTCCCTGTGCCCTCAATTCTGGATGAATCCTGTTGGTGCATTAATGAAAAAGGTGCTATTCAGTGGTTTCTAGATATGCTACATTGGGGCCAATACAAGTTTCTGCATGGATGGTGGAGGAAATGGCCAAATAAGGAAAGGACCCTGACGACGAAAGCGTCAGGGTCCTTTCCTTATTTGGCTATTTTCACCATCATCTATGCAGAAACTTGTGTTGGCTCCAATATAGCATATCTAGAAACCACTGAATAGCACCTTTTTCATTAATGCACCAACAGGATTCACCCAGAATGGAGGGCACAGGGACCCAATCTTTGAGCCAAACAATGGCATATGAGATCTCCTATGGCTTTCGGGGGTCCTGTCCAAGTGGGAACGGAGGCTCCTCAGGGTCCGGACACACGGAGAAGGATGTCTGACTTCCAGAGTCAACAGGAATGGGGACGGAGACTTAGGAGTCACTGCTGGGCGAAGACAGATGGGGGAAAAGACAAGATACTAACTCTGCTGCACCCCTAAGGGGGCAGCCGGTATATATACATGAAGGATGGAAATAGGAGTGTCAAAACTAATGAATGGAGAAGCAAGGAATGTATGGACGTAAGGGGAAGAAGCAAAGGAACAATGGGAGGGGGTTTGGGCAGAAGCCTATGTGCTGGGAATACTGGTCCAAGGCTAGTTGGAGAAATAGGGCAAACTCCGGATGCTCCGGAGGGTAAGGAGCCTGGAGGGGCATGGAGTGGTGGCTGTGCCTAGTCCGGAGTCTGGAGTTGGGTAGGAGCAGAGTGGAGGTCTGGAGTTGGCATGCAGCATGTTAGGGCAGGACAAGATTTATTATTCCTGCACTGGGATTGGGGACATTCAGGTGTAGTAGGGTCCAATCTCAATCTCAATCTCAATCTTTTTTTTTTAATATTCATGAATGACTATTTGCGAGTGACCCTATTCATAAATGTAAAACACACCAGAGTGCTGAAGCTCCGGAATCAAACCAATCGCGAGTCGTGAATATATTCGCGAACAAGCTGTTCTGGTCACAGATGTCGGCGGCTGTACAGTAGTGATGCAAAAAATATCTCGAAGTCCCAGTGTTACTGCTCATACACTACTTTCACTCAAGATAGGCAGTGGCAAGAATCTTTATTTTTATTAATGGATCACCCGCCCACCCATACTAATAAAGAGACAGAAAGAAGGGAGGAAAAAAAGAGAACGCGAGAAAAAAAAGCCGCGCGCACGCCCGTGGCCCGCCCCATCGCACCCACCGCCCTTCAAGTTCAAAATCTCCTATCCGCCATCCAAAACCATGCTTATGCGTGGGTATGCGGCTGAGAAAATGGCTGAATAAGCGTGTACGCACATGATTGTGCGTTAGCGTGAGCGTGCGAACGTGGGTGCAAGTACGTGAGCGGGTGAGCGGGTATGTACGCATGACTGCACGTTTGTTTGTGGGCATGCGCGGGGACGATTGTGCGAGCAGGTGGTGTCCAGTGAGACTGCGGGAGTGGGGGCGAGCAAGCGAGACCAAAGGGGCCGTGAGATCGTGAAAGACCGAGAGGACACAACTTCGGGTCTGCGAAAGCGAGGCCGTGAGACTGCGGGATTGCGATTGGGGAGACGGCGGAACCGCAAGAGGGCTAGGAGGTCGTGGGGTCGCAAAAAATGGAGGGCGGCGGCATGAGAGAGCGAGGGGGTTGCAAGGCCACGGGTGAACGGGGAGGTGAGAGTGAACCGATCATGTGGAAAGACCTATTATCTGTGCTGCTGTCGTCCTAGCCATTTGTCGCCGATGGCCGTTGCCGACGTGCGCGCGCTGAGCACGGCTGCGAGTGAGTGCGTATGTGCGAGACCCGATACTAGCGTGTTATTCATGGCCCGTCGTTCGTTATTTGTCGTTCGTGCCGTCGTTCGCCATTCGTTGCTCGTCGTTTACCGTCGCCGTCCGTCGTCCGTTGGCTGTGCGGCCGGGCCTGTAGAGCGAGGGGGCCGTGAGATTGCAGAGGAATTTAAGGAGAGAGGCCGCGGCGCCGCGAGAAAGCGAGGGGTTGCGGGACCACAGGGCCAGCGAGAAGGCCATAAAAGAGCGAGGGGGCTTGTGGCTGCGAATGGCGAAGGGAGGTAGGACTGTGGCCGCGGTTATACGTACATTCCAGTGTCGCCAATGCACGCGAGCTGCTGCTGCTGCCGCCGTACGTGCGTGCGTACGCGCCTTCAAGTGCCGTCATCACTGACGCGCGCACGATGAGCGCAGTCGTGAGTCGGTGTGTGGCCGTGAGAAGCACGCCTTGCGCCGTTCGTCGTTCGTGGTCTGTCGCCGTCACTCGTCGTTTATCGTCGCCCGTTCGACGTTGCTCGTTGCTGTTCGTCTTCGCTCGGTGGATTCGTCACTCGCGGTGGTCGATGTTGATCGTCATTATCGTGGTGCCCGCTGTTCGTTCGAGTTGCCGATCGCGTGCCATAGCCATTCGCGATTTGCGTGTTAAGTGATTATCGGGGTCATTCTCGCAGGTACCTATTTATGTGAGAACGTGAACGTAGCGAATACCACAAATAAAACCAATATACATATATAAAACAACCCACTCGTGTATACGTACGCGCTGTGGTTGTTTTTGATGCGTCCCCGTCGTTGGAGGTGGTGAATGGTGACATGCATGCATTCTGGCCATGGTCTGGCTACGTCTGGCTCTCCGTGACTACGTTGCCTACCCTTACTCATCGCTTGACGCTAGTAATCGTTTACGAGAGAATGCCAAAATGATAGACACTTAAAAATGTATACGCACGAATGTGCATCTGGGGATATTCTTGTGGGAGCAAGTGCGCGAGCGAGCGAGCCAGCACGCGTGTACACGCGATCGTGCGTACGTTTGCATGCGTGTGTGGGAGCGATCGTGCGAGTGGGCGGGCATGGGAGTATGTGTGGACGATGATGAGTTTGCGAGCGCATATGGTTGCTCATTTTGCTATCACTGCTGCTGTTGTCGTCATGTGGACGCTGCGTACGCCGCACAGCTGCGAGTAGGTATGTGAATGGAAAAGGATGGCACAAAAGACGGCGTCTCACCACATTTCGGAGGCGTGAGCATGAGCTCGAGTCCAAGTGCAGCGAGAGGACGAGGGACCGGGGAAACAGGACGAGAAAGGAGGAGCAGGAGGGCGAGAGAAGGACGGGACAGGATGACAAGATGCAAACGCGTGCATCGTTTATTTGATACTTCGCTGGTTCCAACTTGAAACTTGATGCTCGTCTTGTTTGCTATCCGTCGTTTTCTGTGAGCGCGAGCAAGGGAGAGTGATATCGCGAGGTACTAGAAGGGGGCGAGTAAGGAGATGGGTGTGAAGGTACGCCCACTAGACGCCCCAGATGCTCATAATCTGAAAAATAAAATATTAAAGGCGTTGAGCATTAAAAACAACAGCGAACTTACAAAAATAATAGGCCGCGGCGCCGGTGTTGTAGGTGGTAGGTTGAGACGCGAGAGAGCGAGGGCACCGCTTCTGGCCGCGGTCTGGCTGCGTGGCTGATGCTTGCAGGCAAAATCCGGATAATCATTCGTATTCGCGAATCAAAATATTCGCGAATGGTTTTCAAAGGAATGCCGAATAGGGGATCTCGTTTCCTATTCGCATGCGGAAGTGAATGTGCCGATTTGCGAAGTTTGACATTCAGGGTGCATCTCTATTGATTCCTCGGGATCTATTCGTCAATAGAACTATTCGTTTCCTTGCCCTACAGCATGTCAAGGTCGTGACACTATGGAGCACACAGTAGCTGGAGTTATTTTCTTGTATCTACATATAGAGCATATTTTTACCCCTATAGGGTGCCCCCATCTCCCCCCATTTCTGGCTTGCCTGCTGGCAAGTGTCCAGCTGTGAGGAGATACCTTGCATCTCATGCTGTGGAGTGTGGCTGTGCAGCCCTGCCTGGCAGGGCTGCCAGACTAGTGTGTTTGGCACACATTGTGCCTGGCGACCGGTGGCTCGAGGAATCCTCAGGATTCCACATGATGCCCTGAGCCCGTTTTATGTCGAGGCTCAGAAGCCTTTTGTCTGAAAAACACCAGGATACATTAGCCCAATATTGAGCATCACAGCACACAGGCTAGAATGCAAATTACTACATGAATACTACACAATAAGATGATCATATCAGTACATTTTGCACTGAATCTATGGTGAATGCAATGTTACTAGGACACAACATCAATTTCTCAACATGTTAGCTCACAAATCAAAAATCGCACATACCATTGGTCTCGCACATGTAATGATATAGATTCTCTCGCCTGATTTCTCCACCACTGCGAAGCTATTTTTCAACTTTTATCTACCATTATATTTCTATTATCTTGTACTTTAAGACTGCTGAGTTACAATTTCATTTTTACACTGTGACAACAAAATCATGCACACACTTGAATGTGGATTTTGTGGCTGTACTAATATCATCATCCTCGCGCGTAGACATTTTCTCTTGCGGCTCCTAGTAGAAACTCTCAAATAAAATCACAATAAAAATTAAATAATAGTTGAATGTTTATGAGCTATCAGTCTCTGGTTCAAACTGAGTTTGAAACCATTCTGTCAACCAAAATTTTTTGGAACCACAAACCGAACCATCAGTTTGGTTCAGAGAAATTGCTGAACTGGAACCGAAACCGTCGGTTCGGTTTCGGTTTGAACCGGGTTCAGATCGGTTCAAGACCAAACCTTGGCAGCACTAATCATGTGACTGGTTAGAGCTAGAGTACAAATTTTTTGGAGACTTTCTTTTTAAGTTTTCAGCTTGGGTGGTGGACATGAGCATGAGAAAATGATTTGGGGGCCGCGGTATAGCTGAGGCTCGCGCACGCAAAAAAGCTACTAGCAGATAGTGAACTTTCGGTTTGACGCTTATGTACTTTCTGACTTTGCTGTAACAACCTTTCTCCATACTATGCCAGACAATATATTATTTTTTATATCTGAAGAGTCGAAAACACATTGAAAACAGGTAGCTGAGATCCAATATACGGTACGAGAGCTTGAAAACCCAAATGCGAGAAAAATCTATGGTACGTTCGCGAGGATGCGGGGTTGCGAGAGCGGGAGCATATTGATGAAAATATCGTCTGCTGGGTGACGGTATAGCGGGGCGCGGAGGCGCTTTTGGTCTATGAAGCGAGCGCGAAATGCACTTAGTCCCTGGTCTGTTCATAAGCGGAGATTGAGGTTCGTTCGACTTACCGAGGTGGTGACCGATGAAGCCAATGCTGCGGCCCAAAACGAACAAGCCGTTGAGAGCGCCGATCTGCGAGCACACCGTTAGCATTCTTGCGCGCACCAACACGCCCGAAAGACCACTAACCTTGATGTACTCCTCAGCCTCATCACTCGTAAAGGCACCGCTATCCCGAAGGAGGTCAACAAAGCAAACGGCAATGCAGCCATCCACGTTCAAAATGAGCTAGATAGCCAATGCCGTGTCAGCTTTGCCCGTATTCAATACGTCGAAAAACAAACCGTGTCCTTCTTGGAGGTGGTGACTTTCTCGACGGCCAAAGCGTAGTCGAGGAGGGTGTGGGTCGGGAAGTTCTTCTTAACGTACTCCTTCACGAGCTCCACGCGGAGATCAGGGTTGTTCACGCTCTTGATCTTGTGACCAATACCGCTGACTGTTGAAAAAAAAGGATATGAGAACTGACAGCATATCACAGCTGTGTTGATGGTACGCACTGAGCTTATTTGCGCGGCGCGACTCGTCGACGAATTCGCGGGGAGTAAGGCCACGGTCACGGGCGCTAGAGAACATGGAAGCGGCCTCGTCGAGGGCACCACCGAAGCGGCTGCCAATAGTCAAAAGACCAGAGGCCAAGGACGAGATCAAGTCCTTTCCGGCACGAGACGTAACGATGGTGTTCATGGCACTATAAATGAGGTAAGAAATATGCCCGCATTCGAGGGGCGAAAGAGAGAGCGGCGCACCCAGAGACAGCAGGACCGTGATCAGCGGTCAACATGAGAACCATCTCGATGAACTTGGTCGCCCAAGCAGGCAGGCGCCTCTTGAACCAGAGCAAACTAACGACACCACCAATACCAATATCCTCCTTGAACACCTCGGAAATAGGCATACCGGCGTAGAGCAACTCCTGTCCACGTTCATCGGAAATAGTCGAAATGAACGCCGCAGGCTTACGGATGAGACCGAGTTCCTGCGCCCACTTGTAGTCCATGGGGATGACAGGTGGCTCGCGTTCAGTTTCAGGCTTGATGACACCGGACCTAACGAGCCCGTCATAGGTATTCTTGAGGACCTCGGGGAGATCCTCGAACGTGTCGGGAACGATGAAACCGGCAGCCTTCATAGCAGCGTTCTTCGCGTCCGCAGTCTCCATATCCGAGTTCGCCATGGAGCCGGCGTGACCGAACTGAACCTCAGTCGCGAACATCTTGGCACAAGTGCCGATAGCCCATGCAACAATAGGCTTCTTGATGAGGCCCTTCTTGACGGCTTCGATGACGCGATATTCTTCAATGCCTCCGACTTCGCCAAGGAGGACGAGCATCTTGCAGTCGGGATCAGCCTCGTAGCGGGTCAGATGGTCGATGAAAGTGGAACCGGGGTAGCGATCACCACCGATGGCGATACCCTCATAGACACCGTTGGTGACGAGGGAGAGGATATTGTTGAGTTCGTTGGACATACCACCTGACTTGGAGACATAGCCGACAGAGCCGGGGCGGTATAGCTTGGAGGCGATAACGTTGTCCATCATACTACAAAAAGAGTGTAAGTCGCACGCCTCGAATAGCAATCGAAAAGTACTCACCCAGCGCTGTTACCGATGCGGAAGCAGCCGGGCTTGACACCACCAACAGTAGCGGGGCCAATGATGAGGACTTTCTTCTGCTCGGCGATGTGCAGGATCTCCCTGGCATGACGCTCAGGCACACCCTCTGCGATAATGGCAATCGACTTGATCTGAGGGAACTTAAGGACCTCGAGAGTAGATGAGTACACGGAGCGCGATGACGCGAAGTTGATAACCACATCGGCATCGGGGTGCTTCTTGACGGCCTCCTCGGTGCTGGTGTACACGGGAAGAAGGGTTTCCTTGGTTCCCCAGTAGAACTTCTGGATGTGGTGCCCACCGAAGGGGTAGATCATAGCGGCGACACTGGGTGTCTCGCGGCCGCATGAGTAGTCAAAGTCCAACATGCCCTGGATCGCCCTGGGCTGAAGACCGTACACGAACGAGCGAGTCGTGGCATCGAAGGGGCGGTATGAAGCCCTCGAATCATGGGGGTGCTTCTCAACGTCGAAGTGTACGATCTGGTCGTTGGGTTGATTGCGCTCGCCTTCAGGGCCGATGGCGCCAATGGTGTTGGAGGCGGCACCCCCAAGGGTCTTGGACTGAGGGGGAGGTGTATTTGGGGCGGTTGGGCCGATGGACTTGGGACCAGCTCCCTTTGTGACACCGAGTGCAAGGGGCACAATCTCGGTAATGTGGGTCTCGGGTCCAAAGACGTGGATGGGGACGCCGAGCGATTCACCAAGAAGACGCATAGCCTTGAGGCCCTCCTGGTAATTAGGACCACCACGACGCACGTAGATTTTGACGCTGTGGGCAACCAACTGACTCTTGTATTCTTTGAGAGCGCGGATGATACCCTTGAACGTCGATGCGACGTTGGTAAAGTTGGCAATACCACCACCAATGATGAGAATCTTTCCCTTGGGGTTGGGCTTGCCCCGGGTAACGAGATCAACTTTAGAAAGTGGTGATAAATCAGCTAAGAGCATGAGGAAATAGAACGAGAACTCTTACTAATGGTCTTGGCATATTCATAGGTTTGACCCTCAGTTGGTGCACCAGAGTACTCGCCGTAGTTGGCGAGCTCATCGGCGAAACCGTGTGCGGCAATCGCGTCGCTAAAAGCGCGTAAATTTAATCTTGGAAGATCCACACCACGTGACAAAAATTACGAACCTGTAAACGACGGAAGCACCGCCACCCGCAACCATGGTCCAAATGCGACCTTCGGGGTTAAGGACGGTTAATTTCAGACTCGCGCCAGTGCCGGAGTCGAGCTTCTGAATATAGGCTTCTTCCTTGGTAAGATCACGACCCCAAGGGCTGGGGAAAACTAGAAAATTCAAGGTAAATAACTGGTGGTCTCTTCATAGAAATAAATGGAACGAACCCATGGGTGGGCCGCGGTCGGCGCCAATAGCAGACTGAGAGGTTTTCGGGTCATAAACGGTTGTATCGCGAGCAATCGCCCATTTCGACCCAAGGATAGACTCGGCGGTCTAACGCGTTATCGTCGTCAGCACAAGGGTACGCCAAAACGGCAATTCATTACGCCCACCTGATCGAGCTTGGCAGCCATGTCAAGATAATGGATTGTAGGTGGTTTCCCATTTTCTCCATCGAGGCAGATCAAGGGGTTGATCTCGAGGTAGGCAAAGTGCAGGTCTACGTATACGCTGTAAAGCCTGAACAAGAAGTCGACGAGAGTGTCCTTCTTGGCGGCCGGGACATGAGAGAGGAGCTTCGACTTGACAGTTTCGCGCGATGGGAATTCTTGGCCCACAGGGAGCAGGAGGGTCAAAGCTTTGGCATCAACGTCACCGACATCGACGCCGCCTTCGTGGGTGAAGAGGATAACATCGCCCTCGCGAACAGAGTTGATGCAGACATAGTATTCGGTGTCGGATGGATGAGGCAGGAAGGGCTCGACAATGAAGGTGTTGAGTGTTCCAGTAACAGATTCGACCTTTAGCGTATTGATTAATATTTGATCACGAAAGATGAGCTCCTAATCGTACCTTGACCTGCTTTCCGGCGCGATCGGCGATCCATTGCCTGGATTCTGGCCAGTTCTTGTTGAGGGAGAGCAAGCCGGCCTTCCCACGACGCTTGATGAGCTGATCGGGCTTAGCCACGAGCTTGGTGGTGTGAACCCAAGCGGGGATGGCAGAGTCGGGGGTGATGCTGTTAGTAGCGGGGTCCCACTTGACTTGCGCGACTTGAGCAGTTGGGGCGACGAAGTTCGGGGAGACCTGGAAGGACTTGGAGACCGCTGGCGCGCGAGCAAGCCAGTACGCGAGGAGGAGCTTGGCGTCGTACTCGTGAATGGCTAAGATGACGAGCAACGTAAGTGGTGTGGAGAGCGCGTCGCGAGATCGGAGACTGACGCTTGGAAGACATTTTTGAATCGAGCCCTCGACGTGCAGAAAGAAAAAGCGGGCGAGGGGGAAGGGGAGGAGGGGAGGGTGGTGATGGGGAAGGAAAACGGCAAGTCGTTCGACGCCTGAATTTCAAGCCTTGGGCCCCGCATCTCGACTGGGGTGTATATTTGCCCTTGTTGTCACTCCAAGTCCAACCCAAATCGCCCCAAGAAAGACGCGCCCTTGCATCCGGAATTCTTGACTCCTCCCCACCCTCCCGCAGCTCTCGTTTATTTTATTTTTCTTGGGAATATTGCTGCCTAGCAGTGCATTAGAAGTCTGGATATACTTTGGGTTTCTTGATCGCGCCAGTGGTCACTACATTATTTTTGCGCTTTTGCTATACTTTTTCTTGCTTGCGGCGGTCCCTAGCTGTCGAATCGGCCAGGTGTCGCACCATTCTCCCCATCCAACAATGAAGTCCGTTCAGCAAATATTTTCCGATCTTGGATAAATCACCTTCTTGCGTCTATCGATCACCCTTTGCCCGGCCATCTAGCCCAGATTCGCGTATTATCCGCCAAAAGCGTGTTGGCCTCGCGGCTGCGGCACGTTTCGAAACACGCAAAGAAGCACTAATTGCTGAGCTACGGCCTGAGTATTTACAATACTAAGGCCATGAGCCTCTATTGATGATCATCTGACGCGTGCGTATGAAAAGACTCCGACTCTTCACCGCTCTTCACTCGGACGTTGGAACTTTATGACTTCGCCGTTGTACCCCGTTGGACGCCCGTGGCTGGAGAAGTAACGTAAGGTCCCATGCAATCGGATATCGATCGCGGTGGTCTACAGAATATAGTAGCTCATGACAAAACTGTGCCATGATCGTGTATGAATGGAGGTACAGCAGAATTCACGTTCTGAGCGCATCTGGTATGCTAGGGGCAAGAAGTACAAAACGTCTCCGCCTCCGGGATGTACGAAGCTCTTCGACGCGGGTCCGCTGTGGGTTAAGGATAATTGCTTACTAGGCAACCAGCACCCACGCTCCCTCGGAAAACCCACTCCAAACCCATATAAAGATCCCCTTGTCAGTCCTTGAATAAGTAATGCTCCCAGCGCCATATCCGATAAGTACTCCACCAAATATAAGCTCTCGATTCGCCAAGCCCGCTAGACGAAACACGGCAGCGACCCCGAGTGAAGGAAAGCAGCGATATCGGCAGTCACCCACCCAATAAGAGCAATTAAAGATAGTAAAATCTTACACATATGTGGCGTGTAGATCGCCGTCTCCGAGTCTGATCACCCACACTCATTAACGACGATTTACTGCGCGATGTAAGCCTGCATGTCGCCACAGGTTTTAAGGATATCAGAACCTGATGCGATATTATATATTACCTGGCGCTGCGAATTTGCTCATGGCTGTGTTTCGATGGATGATAAGTAAGTACTTTGGCCAGATGCCCGGGGGCCCTGGCCCCTGCTGTGGTCAAACGTCGGGCGTTAGCGTTGACTCCGAGGAGTGCACTCGGGGCTCCTGGTTGCTTCCGGAACCTGGCTCGAACTCCCACTTGGGCCGAGTCAAGCGCACCACTCACGGCGGACTTTCAGCGACGTACGCATCATGCTTTCCTTCGGACTACCAACAGCATATAGTACAGCTTCTATTGCGAAACTGTCTACAGGTGGCCCAAGGACGATAGGGTTAATTCTTATATCTTAATCCTCGGAAAGCTTACCTTTACTTGGAGTACGCTATTACAAGCACAACATAGCAATGTGGCAAGTTGCGTTAGCGCAGGGGCCCTGCGATCGTCAGCTGCTACTTCTGGCAGCACCACCCACGCTGGGCACCACGCATTCGTATTTCGTCGATCATAACGGATCTTGATCATACGGGCCCTACCCAAGAGGTCCCCTTGACCTTTGCTAAATCGCTGTTTGAGCTATCCCAGCACCTGTCGCCCGCATCCATCTATACCCCTAAAGCCGGGAGCACTGCCTAACTACCAGTAGAGCTGGCTCGAAACCGGTTTGTTGGTACCAATGTAATACCGGGTAACGAGCCACTGGATGGCCTTAGGATTCGGCGTCTGCCTCATGGCCACCCTTATCACTCACTGCCAGCACGTGCAAGATGGACCTTAAGTACATGTGGATATGCAGGTTTAGTTTGACGTGATCTTGGGTCACACCTGCAGGCCTTTGTATCGCGACCTTAGACCTTAATCTCGGTTCACGTATAGCCGAACCTTAGATACCACTCATTCAATAGCGACCCAACTTTAGCGTTCACTTAAGGCGGGGACATCCTTAAGATCGCTCTTGCCCCGAATGGGCCCATCTAGATAATTATGTAGCGTCATGCCCCCGCACGTCAGTGATCGACTATGTGCACGAGAAAACACCTTACCTCAAGAAACAAACATAATGGTTGTGCACGCTTTTTCTAGGGGCACGCCCCGAACAAAGGCGCTAAATGCTTAGTCCGCGCCCAAAAACAGGGGTCAAGATGTTAACGGCGAACATCGTTTAAAAGGCGCATTGTTCTAAGGTCTTCCTCAACCACCCCGACTCCCTCCCTCGTCTACATGGCTGCAGCTAGTAACGTACGTCTTCCTGACTTTCATTATGGCTCCATTCATGAGTAAGGGCTCATGAATACCTGGGGTCCTTCAGGGCGTCGAGTGCAAAATTTGCAATCGAATAATCAGCACGAAGAGCCACCTCAAGCGGCATATAAATGACAAGCACGAAACAACAAGAGTGTACGATTTTCCCTTGTTTCCCTATTACTTAACACTCTTTATTAATGACGCTCTCTGAAGTTTTCATTGCAAGGAGAAGGGCTGTGCCTATAAGAGCACCCAACGAGGCAACCTGAAACTACATACAAGGACACAGTGAGACACGCCTCGGACTTGGGGTTGATTGGGTTGCTCACGCAAGTTTTGTCATGCGCCCTGCGAAATCAGCTTTCGAAATCGGTGCGGCTACACTTCCGCCTCTCTCATAAATGCTCGTCATTATTCAAATAGGTCTGGTTGATAGACAACGTCAATCCGCAGAGGGAGATACTGTCATCAAGGAGAACAAGGCTGTCGCTGAGGAGAGCGCTGTCGCCGAGGAAGATACCACAGATAAGGACGATACCGCAGGCAAAGATGATACCGCAGACAAAGACGATGCCGTCGGCGGGGACGATACTTCTGCCAAGGAAGAGCCCACGTCCTAGTCACTTTTGGGAAATACCTTGTGTTTTAACGCAACTGCGTATTTTTTTCAGCTTAGCAGCCTGCTCTCGGTCGGTTTGGACGCCTTACATCTCAAAGCTCATGTATTTGCATGCTTCTCCTGCTGGTAAATATCAAATCCAGTCTTTGCATCGTTAATATTGTCTGTGTTTCAAGATATATACGTTAACACTGCATTTCAGGCTGAGTTTTCCGAACGAAAAGTTCATGATTAAGTCAGCTATTCCGCAATTATCCCGTGAATATTCAGCGACCTTTCCGCTCGATTATTTTCGGAAAAGTAACACTATTCCCCTGTTATTCAGTACCTATTCCTAGCAGATTTTCCCGCGGTATATCTTTGGCCTATTCTCACTGGCGCCGCTGGGGTTTGATGGCTTATATAGTACGATCAGCCCAACTCACGCGCACTCACGAGTCAGTTGACGTGGCACACACATATATTGGCTGTCCATCGAGTACTACATACATCGTGTGTAAAATACTCACACGCGTACACGCATATAAAGTAGCCCAAGGTTTGTTTCTATGACTGCATAGACTGCATATGGCGCCTGAGGGGCAATGTGCCT
>KL198062.1:30426-151499 GCA_000697705.1 Botryobasidium botryosum FD-172 SS1 | reverse complement strand
GTGCTGTCGAAGCTGGGCATGTGCTTGCAGGGGGTGATGACCGCGACATACGTCGACGATCGCTAGCATAATTTGCTGAGGAGGCCGAAAGGCGTGCGCGACGGTGGGTGATGGCGGGCGACGTCGAGCTCGTGGTGGTTGAAGTTCAAAATCACAAGTATGACACACCAGCGCGTCGACCTCAGCCTCTACAGCTCGATACGATCGCCTAAGTCCCCTCAAGTATTATGAGGGAATATACCAAGAATAGGTGAGATATAATCCAGGTATTCCTCAGGAATAGTGCACAAGAATATCTATGAAATATTTGCGGAATATGTGACATAATCATCAACTTTTGCCCCGGAAAAAACAGGCCTGAAATGCAGTGTAACCACTGGTGTTGAATCAAGTTTGTTGCCGTGTCGATAGCTGAGGTTAGCACTGCCACAAGATTCTACAATGATGTTCTGCGGTCACCGGCCACGGTACCGATCAACGCCAGCGGCCAACTCCAGAGTCCGGACGATTAACGGTTACATACAAGTCCATGCGACGTTTGCTATTCGCCTCCAGCAGGGCTGCCTAGATTTTCTTGGGTCGAGCACATGACATGGCCATTACGAAAGGTAAGTGTAAAAGGTGGCATTGCCTCATTACCTCGCCGTGAAATAAGGTACCAAAAGCACTGCGCTAATCTTACCTTGTAGGTCATGGTCGAACAATTTTCGTTGCTTTATAAGAGTGGCTCGGGGGAGAAGGGCGGATTACCATTCGGCCCCTCTGTCGAATAATTTCCTCCCCACTTCGCAAGAATGGCTTCTTTCCAACGTTTCAAAGAATCTTTGAAAGGTTACGTTGCAACGGAAGGAGATGCCGAATACGACATCAAGCGCTGGGCAAAGAACGCCGAGCGGAAGGTGATGCAATATCTCTCTCAGTATGCTACCCCCTCAACATCTAATACGACTTCTACACAGGCCAAATACGTCGTGTTTCCCACCGACGCCGAGGATGTATCAAAAGCGATTCTGTTCGCTAAAGCTCATAATCTTGAGCTCGCCATTCGCGGTGGCGGACATTCGTCTGCCGGTGCTTCCTCCACCGATGGTGGTCTTGTCATTGACCTCGCCAAACACATGAATGGTGTCCGGGTCGACGCTGAGAAGAGGCTGGCGTATGTACAAGGCGGTGCGCTCTGGGCAGCAGTGGACGAAGCGGCCATAAAGCATGGTAATAAATCTCACCTTATCTGTCAGCAATATCGGATTTGAAGTTCGCGTCTATCTCTTAGGGCTGGCAACTGTCGGTGGCACCGTTAACCACACTGGCGTTGGAGGGTGCGTATCTCTTTGTGGGAATATTATGTTCGAGTACTTATCCTCTGCACAGACTTACTGTCGGTGGTGGATATGGATGGCTTAGCGGGGAGCATGGCCTTGCCATCGACAACCTCGTTTCCGTAGGCTTAAGCTTCCATCCCCTTTCTCCTGACATCATAAGCTATATTGGTTATTCTAGGCCACTGTGGTAGTTGCGAGTGGTGAAATACTCAGCGTCAGCGATTCAGAAAATCAAGATCTCTTCTGGGCTATCCGAGGTACGTGTCCTTCTCCCGTCATATCAACGTCTTATGTTTACCGAATACTTTCAAGGCGGTGGATCCAACTTTGGTCCTGTAACCGAGTTTGTATTCAGGCTGCACGAGCAAAGATCCGAAGTTTATGTAGCAGGTAAGAGCTAGCAAAGCCCCTTTGTAAGGATATGCCCTTGACTCGCATAGCCTTTTAGAGCTCGTTTTCCTGGTCGATGTACTTCCAAAGCTACTTGATGAGCTCGAGGACTGGAGCAAGACTCAGCCCATCAACCAAGCTGCTCATATCCTTTTTGTCACATCTCCAGACGGAGTAACCGTGAGTTGCGATTCCAATGGTTTGGGACTGCTACCTGAGTTCAAGCGATTCTTTATCAGCCTTGCATCGTCCTCGTGGGTATGTTTAACGGGAGCACCGAAGACGGAAAAAAAGCCTTCGAGCGCTTTGTTACTCTGGGTAAGTCTCTGCGCTCAACGGACCACTCTTTGCACGCCAACATAATACCCGTGGGCCAAAGGACCTGTCCACGACCAGTCACGCACTATCCCCTACGCCGAGCTCAATGGTTTACAGGCAAGCATCTATATGTAGAACGTTCAACTTTCTTCCTCACCCCCCCTCACGACAGAACAAGATGACACCACACGGTCATAATGCATGGGTACGAAGCACGTGTGTCCCGGAATTTGACAAGGAATACCTGCTACGGGTGCATGCAGCTTGGAAGAAAATGGTTTCGGATTATCCCAACGCAGCTGGGTCAGTATGCATCATGGAGATGTACCACCCAGAGAAGATTATTTCTGTTCCCGACGACGCAACTGCGTTCTCGGGGCGTCACGGCGTACGTTTTCTATGGTTAACCATGTGCGACCGAGCATACACACGGCTAACCGTTCTCCCCAGATTCGCAATCTTTTCCTGGCAATGCATTGGAAAGATTCGGTTGAAGACCTTGCTCCGAAAATCGACCAGATCAGCAAGGAAGCACTCGCAGTCATTACCGACACGTCTAAACCATTTTATGGGAATTATTGCGAAGCGGAGTCCGATCGGGGGAGCACTCAGTCGATGAAGTTGTTCGGTGCAAACTACGGGCGTTTGGCGGTGATTAAAAGGATATATGACCCGGAGAACGTGTTTCATAAGTGGTTTGCGATTACTCCAGCCTAGTATTTCTACATATACTTTACCATCCGAATCGGATGCACTATAAGTATGTGGACCAGTCGGTGGTCTCAAGCTTAACGTGAATACTGCATGCTTGGCTCCTCCGCCTGTCCCGCTGGTTATCGCCACACCAGCATGAGCTCGGCGTCGACAATAGCATCTCGAAAAAAGCATCATTGGCCCATGGTTGCCATCGCCATGATGCCACACACATTTGTGTAATTTTGGTTTGATGTGCGTGCGCACATGTTTCAGCTGGCGGGTCAAGAATTCCGAAAGCAATATTTAGTGTGACGTAAGCAGACGTCGGTGCAGGTTGTGTAACACCGCCACCGACTCAGATACAACCCATATATAGTAATATACCTTTGGTAGACACTGAGGCGGAGCAGCTATACACCGTCTCGAGCCACAATATATACTTTACTCAATGATCCGCTTCTCATATATGCGTCCCAAAACTAACATTAATATCATCATGCCAGACTCCAGGTGAATTCTGGCTTGCTTATGGAGTTACATAACTAGTACTGACAATCAAATATTCCATGTCCCCGGCAGTTAGTGCAGCCCGAACCCCTCCCGCCCCCAGTTTCCATTCTGTTCGCCACTCGCGCGAAACTCTTTTCCCACTTCACTCGTACACACTAGACAAATGGCGGCACTCTTCTTTGCGCGCGCCTCTCTATCGCAGGGTACCCTTCCTCACCTCACCTCACCTCACCTCACCTCCCCGATACACCCTCCGCATCATTCTATAGACTGTACCAATTTTTCGTCATAGACTGGATCATTCAGTTCCAGAACGATCTCGAGTACTTCTGGGGTCAATCGACTTGGGCGCTCTCCAACCTGCCAGACCCCGGGCTTGGGTGCGATGGGCTGCCCGAGCAGGAGGCGAAGATACGAAAAGCAATCATGGCCGGCCTGACACACATCATGGAGATGGCGTATAATCGCCTGATATCCAGGGGGCTGCCGAGAGACGCGTCAGCGATTGTGGAGGATTGGGCTGAGCTGAAATCTAGGCCTCGGGTGCTGGAAAGGATCCCGAAGTGGGCGGAGGAGACGGAGCGGCTGGAGCCGCAAGTAGAGCTGCCCGATGGGAAGGGAAAGATGTCCGGCGAGGACGATGGGGTGACGAGTAGTTCGCCAAATATGGGGTCAAAGTCGCCACTCTGCATTGGGTATTTGTATGACCCATCACTCCCCTGCTTGCGATGCTCATATGGTTTGCTATCTTGGGGGCCAAGCCCATTATTTGGATGTAATCGCAAGCGACAGTCAATGTCTCGAAGCCTGGATACAAGCCACTGGAGTCAAGTATTGAGATAGAGATTTGTACCTCAAAATTTGGGCCCGCTGCTCTGGAGCGAAGATACAGTGGAATAGCGGCAGGGAAAGCAGGAACGTTGTCGCATTAAAACCTGCAGAGATATAAAGTGTGCATACAGCAAACCATCCATAAGCTCCGGTGCCAGCGTTCAAGTACCGCATCTTATGAAGGAAAAAAAAAAACTTATGTGACGCGCAGCTGGTGATCGCTTGGACGCTGCCTTGGCTTTTAACACAGAGGTTGCGGTGATATCGGCAGCTCGCACTCCTCGCATAACGTTTCAGATGGACCTACTTTGGGCAGAACCGCGCTTAGCGCCGAAAGAGCTAACCTACAGACGTGGGCGTGAGTAATTTATACTCACTCTCGTTGCTCCTTCGCGGCCAGTTCGACTTGAGATCCCACGGCACCTTTCCGAGACTGGATTTGCTTCATTTCGAGCTGAGTAGCATGTGCGTGGCAATAATGCCATATGATATAGTTGGGGTCAGCTGCAGCAACTTCAGAGGAGTATCCGTAAACCAGCCGTGAGGATTGCCCGACCTTGCAACACATGCGGCATCCCAAAGCGCATTGTGCCCATGAGGCTTTGTGGATTGCAAGTTTAACGTCGCGACGTCATGCATTGAATCCCCGACAGGCGTCTCGCCCAAATGCACGAAGCCGCCAAGGATCCCTAAAATTAAGGCAGCAAAAGCAAACAGCAGACAGCAAAGCGAACAGGCAGATAAGCGAGAGGGTGCTAAGGTCTTCAGCGCTTTAGCTCCAATGAGAGCCCAGATCGAGGTAAGCGCACATTTAATAAAGTGGAGAGTGACTCGAGTGGCTTATTTTCCAGCAGCTGACCAAAGGACGCACGCAGATTAATCGTTTGATCCCTATTTTTTGGGGTCGTGAGATAAAGCCCCAAAGTGCGGAGAATGCAGGGGCGCCCATGCCGGACAAGCTCTTGTCAATGTATGATAGCAACTTCCCCACGCTATGCGTATGTGCCCGTCAATCCTAGGGAGCAGCCGACTCGGAGAGATACTTAAGTTGATTGCCGGGTTGTCAAAAGCGTATTTGGGGTAACGAAGCGCAGCAATCACCAGGGCTTGGTTGGACTACCATCGTATGAAGACTGTATAACGCCATCTCTACAGCTGTCTGCAGTTGGAGATGATCGAGGAAAATTCCGGTTATCACGGTGGTGAGTCGGATGCAAACATCAAGCTTCAAGCTCCCACCACCACTGACGTAACACGTCATGCAACACCAAGCTAGTGCACCAATTGTCGGCAACGCAAGTAAATATTACACTCGAACTGAGCTACGGAACATAGAGCCTTATGGCCTTCTGCCTCGGCGACAAAAAGAGTGTCTAGCAGCTACATCAAATACGCCCTACTTTTTTTCACTATCACTATTGAATTTGGTGTCAGCCACTGCCAAATTTCGATCACGTGGGCTGCTGTCATGGTGCGAGCAAGTGCACCCCGGTTTCTGAATTATATTTTTGCGATAGCTTGACACAGTGGTAGTCATTATATTCTCCGCGATCATGTGTCCCCGGTCTTACATAGACTGGCGTCGCTCGGAAAATTGGAGGGTTGCTGTCAAGCTCACAGCTATTGGATGGAATCTACGCAAGAGTCTAGCACGATATTGGAGCAAGAGTCCTCAGGTTCTGACTAGACTACTGCTCAATATTGGCGTACTCGTGAGCTATGACGAGTCCTTCAAATCCTATAAAATCAGCTCGGTTTCGTCTGAGTCCCATAACCTCGTCTGATCCCCATCGTTTTCATTCCATATCGACATGCCTGCCTTTATCTCCCACTCTAAAGGCGCTCAGCTTGCTTCCCCGAATTGCGCCGAGGATGTCTCCAGTGCTCTCTTGTTTGCCCAAGCCAACAATCTCGAGGTATCTATCCGTAGCGGCGGCCATATGATGCCGCTTGCTTCCCCCCAAGACCTCCTTATCGACCTGTCCAAGCACCTCAACAATGTGAGGATTGACGCCAAGAACAAGCTGGCGTATGTTCAAGGTGGCGCGCTATGGGCAAAGGTGAACGAGGAAACCTCGAAGTATGGTACGTCATTGCTTCCAAGCCCATGCTGCCTTTCCGAACGGACATTGATCGCAGTATTGGTAGGCCTCGCTGCTGTTGGTGCCACGGTCGACCACGTTGGAGTCGGAGGGTAAGTCATGCTCCTCCCACGTCTGATGAGAAACCTTTGGATTTATGCAAGCCTTAGCGCTACTACCGGCGGTGGTTTTGGGTGGCTTTCTGGAGAACATGGTCTCGCCATCGATAATCTCGTATCGGTAAGCTGTGATTGAGCTGTCAAAATTTCCCTGCTTACATCTGCCGTCCATCTCAGGCCACTGTTGTGGTCGCGAGCGGTGAGATTCTCAGTGCAAGCGAAACCGAGAACACCGATATCTTCTGGGCTATTCGGGGTATGGGCACAAAATATTCGCTATCTATGTGTGCTCTGGACAATGAAACGATTTTATAGGCGGTGGCTCTAATTTTGGCATTGTGACCGAGTTCGTGTTTAAATTACACCACCAGGCCGATGTCTTCGTTTCTGGTTCGTATACATGCTTCCCATGATATCATTTGCTCACTTGATATCTCTGTTGATGTAGAGCTATCCTTCGCCCCATCGGCTCTTCCTCAACTTTTGGAGGAGCTTGATGACTGGGTCAAGACTCAAATTCCGCAGGAGGCCGCTCATCTGGCTTTTACAAACGGCCCTAATGGCGTAAGCACATACATATCTCTTCATCTGCAGCACCCCCTGAGTATAATTCGCCGCTAGCGTGTAGCCCATTTGACTACCGTGTTCAACGGGCCTGTCGGGGACGGCGAGGCCAGATTCGAGCGCTTCTATGCTCTTGGTATGTGCTCGATCCACAGACGAGACATAGGATGAACACGCGCTAACAATCCACTTCATTAACAACAGGTCCCATCGCACACCACTCGCGCAGTATGCCATATGCTCAGTTGAATACCATCCAGAATGGCATGGGAGCTCAAGGCAAATTCCGAGCTCACAATGGGCTTTCCATACCCAATTTCAACAAGACTGCCCTCCAACGCTCGTGGAATGCATGGGAGAAATTCGTCACCGAGGTTCCGGCTGCGGAGCGCTCCGTACTTGTCTTTGAGATGTATCACCCGGGAAAGATCGAATCGGTCGCCCACGATGCTACCGCATTTGCCTTGCGCAACAGAGTCAGTGCCAATAAATCCCTCGTATGATGTTTGTCTTGGCTGATTGGGTGTTCTTCTTGCAGAGCCACAACTTCCTTTTCGTTATGAATTTGTCTGACGCTGCACTCACGCCCCGCATCCACGACCTCTCCGCAAAATTCTTCGCCGGGGTCACTGACCTCCCCGAGGTTGGCTATGGCAACTACTGCGGGCTTGAAGCCCGCCAGGGCCTTTCTGCCGCCAAACTCCTCTTCGGCGCTAACGTCCATAAACTTGCTGCGGTCAAGGCCAAATACGATCCCAACATGGTGTTCAACAAGTGGTTCGCCATTCCCGTGAACACCCCTGCGGGGAAGGCCACGTCGATCATCAAGTCCTGCTCCCGTGGAGTATCTGTTGAAGAAAGCGTCTACGATCTTGCCACTGTTGTTTAAAGTGCAATATACAATGCACTGAAGATCGAAATAACTGAAATAATGATTCCTTCCATAAACGCAACCCATTCTGTGCAAACCGGGCTGCGCGCTGCAGAGTGAATAAGCCTCATCCACGAATTGTGGTATCTGCTCAAGTTTTTTTTTTTCAACCCTTAATGGCAACTAGGCGTACAAAAATCCGATCGTGCATAGTGACCCTCAGATAGATCGCATTCCGGCGTGCTGGAATACGCTCTGCCGGAGAGATATATCGATTGGAGCGCGCATATTTCGAGATTCATAGCGAGCCAGTTGACAAACTGGCGTGCAAGACAGATAGAAGTATAGTGGTGTATGGCACCGCCCCGACGATAAGCATGACCCTGGGTTTCTGATTCGCACATGTGCACCAGGCCACTCACAAGAGACGTTTGAGCCAAGAGCCCAAAGTGCATTTACCGACATCTACATATATTATATATAAGTGAGTTACTTCGTCTCCGTCTTGATGGTCCTCAGCTCCCCAACGTCATTCTCCTCCAAAGCAGACCGAAGCTTAGGCACCACCATGCCACCATAAATCCCTTTGAAGACTTGCTCGTCAGGTCCAGCTTCCGCCGTCCACGCCTGCTCCCTGTCGTAGTATTCGCACAAGCCGTCCCGTAAATCACCAGCGAGAGAAACGAGCTTCTCGTAGTCTGGTTGCAGGCAGGCTACCCTCCCCTCAAACTCAGCAGGATCGTCGAAAAAGGTGTGGCGTTTGTCGACAGTATTGTAATGATCCGCAGGAGGGAATAGTTCCATGATCAGCGCATAGCGTCTCAAATCCTTTGAGCCCTTGCTAGCGTTGTCAACATCGTCTTGTGGATGATCGCCCTTGGGACACTTCCACGCAAGGATCCATATTAGCACCCACCATAGAGCTTCAGCGTCGTGCATGGTATTTTGCTTAAAAACCCAGCGAATTGCTTTAAATCTCCTTGACCGATAAATATATCGGTTGTATCGAAGCTCAGAGGCCATGAAATGACGCGTGCCCTAAGTCGCCGCAAAGTTTAGATAACCAGAACATGATGGGGAAGAGCTGAACTAACGGTGCGGCCAGGATGTCCGTCCAACTTTACTTCAGCAGAGCCTATAGCACCCAACCTTGTTTTGTGGACGAATTCGAAGTCACTGATTTTACCGACGCCGTCGACTAGTAGGATGTTGGTGACACTAACATCGCGGTGGATGAAGTCGTGTTTATCGAGGATGTCGAGCCCTTCAGAAGGGAGAGGGGCGAATTAGGTCATGAAGTGCACTTGGTAGAGAGGTACATACCGTTTGCCGCGCCCTCCAGAGCGCGAAGCACTTGATCCATCCGAGTGACATCCTTTACCGGGATGCCAACCTCCCCGAACACAATCCTGTAATGTGTTCGAGAATAAAACTTTCCAGTATCAAGGTCTCCTATGATGGCAGGAGAGAGCTCGGGTATGCTCCCGATTTCCGTAGTAACGGCGTGAGTCGTCAAAGGGGCGCTGGCGAATTTTCGCCAAAGTTTCGGGAACGCTTGTGAGTCGGATTGAGGGATCACGTATCCTCCTCGAATGGAGTCCTTGGTATTGTCGGCCATCTGGTGGCCCCCTGGCTTTTTGAGCATGACATCACCATGGCAAATGATGGTGAGAAAATGTGCCTTGGCCCGGTCCATGTCCTCCGGGCCAATGGCCTCAAGCACCTCTTCATATATCGTGCCCTCGCGCGTTCGGTCGTCTTCGATCCATACATCCTTCAAGACGAGTAGCTTGGACGGATTGCACTTCTCGTACACTACCCACACGCGAGTGGCCCGACTGCGAACGCGGTCAGCGCCGGTGTTCGACAGCTGGTAAACTGTACGGAAGGTCCGTGTGCCTGTCTCGGAGTGGACCTCGATGTCAAACTGCTCTTCGCCGTCGACGTAGACACGGGTCATGGTTGGGTCATAGCCGAGCTGCTCAGAGGACGCAGTGCCGAGGGACGCGAAGATCTGCGCCACCAATGAAGGAGACTGAGAGTATCCGATGTCAACAATAGCTGAGAAGTGATATGAGAGCCTAAGACTAGCTACCTTGATGAAGTCAAAGCTGTCGGAGATAACAAAGCCAGATCTGTCGCAGAACCAAAGGCGCATATGGAGGTTCTCGATAGTAATGCCAAAGGTGTGCCTCCTGCAGCAGTCATTGGCCATGACATGCGTCATATTCCACAGCATTTTCTTAACGTTCTATCGTTAGTGGAGCAGAGTTCACGCGTTAGCGAACGTTCGACGAGTTCAAAATACATGATTCGAAGCGAAAGTGACGAACCTCCTCCCAGTGCGGCTTGGTCAAGTGTTTCTTAAACTCGAAGGTAAGAGGGATGTTATCCCAGTGCAGCGGTTGTGGGGGTAGGCCTAGCAGAAGGACGCCATCTGGCCGGGTATCGTGAAGCGCGCCGCCCCCTGGCGTCTTGGAAGGCTCGCAACATGCCGTCACGGTTGCTTTGACCGATGCAGCCTTGGCGTAATGGGCCACAACATCGTTAACCAGTGTGGTAAATGGCTTGAATGTCCTGTCTTCATCCACGGCGCTTTTGTGTGGGGGGTTCGCCTTGAAATGCTTCCAGACGCTGTGACTCTCGAGATAGGTCTGCGTCTTCTTAAGGGTCCTTGCGTTCGCTTTGGGCAGAAGGTTGTCGACAAACTCCTGGGGAGGAATGCAGCGCGACTCAGCAATGCCGTCGGTTAGATACGTGCGCCTATCGTCGAGCGTCAGGTGCTCCATGGCTTGGACCACTTTAGTTGGTGTGCCCGAGTGTTGAGCCATTTCGAGAATATTGGGTGCTGGCGGGGATGAAACGGAGTTTGAATATCGGGGGAGGGGATTTTCTGTGCCCTCTGTCGACGACAACCGTCTCTTTAAATACCAATCATGGAGCCACGTTCACATACTCGCTCTCTTTGTGTGGCAAAGGGACACCTCGCGCTACCCTTCAAAGCGCGGTGCTCAAGCGCTCACTGCTCGAACCCCTGGAAAAGGCAGTCGGAGTGAGTAACCGACCCGTTCGGCGGCGGTCTTCTGTCATTGTATGCCTCTGCGAGGCCCCATGTATTCAAAGGCAAGGCTGTGAGTCATCAGAACAAAGCCCGTGCTGGCTCCCTTTTACTCCGCCTGGGCAACAGGCCGTCCACGAAGCCTTGCCCTCGCGCCGAAATCAGCTGGGCTATCAGAGTCCATGCTTTCGGTAGACACCCAAAGGCCTGATTGTGTCGCCACAGAAGGAACGTGATGAACGTTTGGAACTCTAGGCCTGTCGCCTGATTGTCCGCTTCACGGAATTCTCGGCGTCGTTTGAGGCTGAGTTTAGACTCCGGTTTGGCACGACGGCCCGTCGGCGGGTATTTCCGAACCACGATGCCATTCAACAGTCTTATTTTGATGCGTTTAAGTGCTTTTAGGGTATATAGTATCGGCAAAGAGCTGACTTTCTACTACGCATCGCAACTTCCAACGAGGTAAGTATTCTCAAGCTTCGGGGCTCAATGGAAAGCGCATCGGAATGACTACATGGATAACATACGGCAGGAAGTAAGTCATTTAAATTTATTACTGGTTGTCAGCTCCAGCACACCCAAAGTGGCCTGAAGCCGGGATATGATGCCATTGAAAACGCCCTTGATCCCCTGCCCATCAGGTCCTGCTGCAGTTGTCTACATCCCCCCATGTCGTAGTACTCGAGCGACTCGTAGATCAGCAGCGAGAGAGATAAGTTTCTTGTACCTTGGTCGGAGGCAGGCTACACTGCCCCCAGACTCCTCAGAGTTGTTGAAGAACATACTTATGGTGTTTGCCGTGCGTAGTGGACTGATCTGCGAGGGAAACAGGTCCTTGATCAACGGATAGCGACCCGAATCCTCTAAATCCTCGCTAGCGCTGTCAACATTGTCTCGAGGAAGATCGACCTAGAGACACTTCCACGCAAAGATCCATACCAACCCCCATTATGGAGCTTCGGTGCCGTGCATTGTATTTTACTTGAAAATCCAGCGCTTCGACTTGAATTTTATGGAATGACGCGTGCCCTATGTTGCCGCGAAGTTCAGATAGCCTGAAAGGAAGAGAAGGGAGCTGAACTAACCGTGCGGCCAGGATTTCCAACGGGGATTAGGTCGTTGAGCGGAGTTGCATGAGAGATGCGTACCATTCGTTGCACCCTCCAGAGCCCGGAGCACTTGATCCGCTTGACTAACATCCTTAATCCAACCTTGCTGAAGACAACCCTAGAACGACCTCGAGAGTAAAACCTGCCACCACCGAGGTCTTGGTTACCAGGGGAGAACTCGGGTATGCTCCCAATTTCCTTAGCTAGGGCGCGAGTAGTCAAAAACCCGCTCGTGGATGTTGTCCAAGATGCTGGAAACACTGACAATTTGGAGTGGCAGGTTACGTAGCCTCTTCGAATGGAGTCCTTGATATCATCCGCCATCTGGCGGCCTCCTTCCTTTGGGATCACCGCGTCGCCACGGCAATCGAGGGCGAGGAAATGCGTCTGAGCCCGGCTCATGTTCTGCAGACTGAAGGATTCGGGGACCCCCTCACCGGCACCTACGGCACCCTCACGTTTTCGATCGTCTTCGATCTATACGTCCTCCAAGGTTAGCAATTTAAACAGACTGCGCTTTCCGCGCACCACCCACGCGCGAGTGGCCCGACTGCGAACGCGGTCAGCTTTATTCGTCAGCTCGCGAACCGTGCGCAAGATACGTGTGCCTGTGTCTGATTGAACTTGGACGTTAAAACTGGACCATAGCCCAGCTGTTCTATACGCAGTACCGAGGGACGTAAAGGTTTGCGCTACCAATGAAGGCGCCTTCGAGGAGTTACCGGACATCAATACTAGCAGGTCGTAGAAACCAGAGGCGCATATCGAGGTTATCAACAGTGATGCCGAAGGCACATCTCCTGGAGCAACCGTTGGGCATCACGTTCCGTAGCATTTTTTTGACAGAGTGAAGGAAAAAATACCTACATGCTAGCGACTGCGTCTGTCGAATAAATGGATCGAAGACGAACTTGTTCCCAGTGTAACCCGCCCTATGCTTTTCAAATTCAAAGGTAATAGGGATGTTATCCTAATGCAGAGAAAGCAGGGAGATGCCGAATAGAAGGATGCCATCTGGTTGAGCATCGTGCAATTGGTCGTTCTGTGGCGCCTTTAAGGGTCCGCAACACCGCCGCCTTTAGTCAGCCTAATACTCCGGACCTGCGGACCTCCAAGTACGAAGGATCCTGCGTCCGTAGTCTGGTCTGCCTTAGGGAGACTAGGTCGCCTTGACAGATGTAGCCTTGGTGTAATAGTCTACAACGTCATCGAACAGTGGAAAATGATCTAGATGTCTCGTCTCCATCTACGGCGCTTTTGTGCGAGGGGTTCGCCTTGAAATGCTTCCAAGCGCTATGGTTTTTGAGGTAGATTTGTGAGGGCGCCCGGGTTAATTTTTGGGAGGAGGTGATCGAAAAAATCCTCAGGAAGAACAGAGCGCGATGCAGCAAAGCAGTTGGTCAGACGCATTAATACTCGTCGGTTATTGAGACTCAGTACTCAGTGCTCTGCACTTGCAGATGGTAGTTGCAGTGTTATTTATAATTTAACAATTCCCGTAAACGGTGGCGTAACAGAAATGCGGAGCTGGAACGGAAATATTGAAAAATGCTACTAAATTTGGTGCTTACAGCCACGGGAAGCACTGGTTGACTTCACATCGATAGAATCCTACTTAGCGTCGTGTACGCCCGTTGGCCCCCTATAGGCCTATACAGGCCGTATTATTGAGCTTCTAAGACGCGGAACCGATAACTTCGCGCGATAATTAACACTTATGGATGCGAGGGGCGCGGTACTACTAAGCTGTGCCATGTCGCCAACGTTCATCTGATTCGAGCCCGATATCATGCCTACGGCCCGCCAAATCTACATATTCAGCTATCCCAATCCCACATTCGCAGCCCACTGGGCGCTCTGGATCCCCTCCTCCCATGACCCCAAAGTCGGGAAGGTTATCCAAGTCACGGGCGACACGATCAGCGGATACGAGCACGAATTCAAGAGAAACTACGATGCCGCTGCTTCGGGTCGCATCCCATCCGTAACTCTTCTGTCATCCGTCGAGAGCCGTTTTGTTGTCGACGTCCCCGGAGATGGGTCCCAGACAGAAGATACTACTCCACACGACGCCATAGAGCACGCGGCGTTATCCGTCGATGCTCCTGGCCCAAGTCTTAGAAAACCATCTGAGGTTCGTCCTCTCTCTTGGAAGTTACGTAGTATTCGAGCTAATACTGTCTACCGAATTTAGCAAAAGACGAAGGTGCCCATCAAAAATTGCCAGACCTGGCTACGTCAATTGGTTGAGAAGCTTATCGCTGATAGCATCATGTCTCCCGAGGCCCTTGACATAGTGGATCAGACGCCGAAAAACTGAGGGCGCGATATCTAGTAACGTGTTGCAGTACGAATTGTTGGGCCTTCATTTTCCTGAGCACGGCACATTCCTTGCGAAGGGCGATCGTGTGACCGGCACTGAGCGCCTCGGATTTAATGAGTGACCCCTTGCCGTAGATCACGTTGCGACTGCGTCATGTACGTACGAGATTCCTTGCTGGCTGATAAAACGATTACATAGGTTCATTTGTAACGCAATTGCGGCTTTCATTATTCAGAGATGTGCCCTGGGCATGATGCATGAGTGGATGAAGGTGATTATGGCAGTCGATGGGCAGTGATACCCAGGCCCAGGCAACGGATAGACCCAACCCTCCGAGGACATGAGTCGAACATACAACCGAGTCGCCGTGGAGCAACGGCAGACAGTATTGCATCGGATAGCTATCTAAATATACGTAGGTATATGAACCCCTTCATTTATCTATGTATAGCGACGCGTTATAGCGCGTTATGTACGCGACCATTATTCATGAGGAGAAATGTCGGTGACAACGCTCCAGATACGACATCTTCACCTCTGTTTGCGCCTGGCGATCGAGCTAATGCTGGCCCTCAATAATATCACTTACACGCTGGCACTGATTCGTACAGAAAAATTAAGAGCTCGAAGCAAAGCACAGATTTCGGAGGCGAACCTCATGTAATCGGAAGCAAATCCACATCTCGGTGCCCGACCGTCCGTGAAGTTTGTACCTCCCGCCACGGCAATGGACTACCCTCAGTATTTTGTGGCGAAGACTGCAGCCCGCTGGCTGGACGTGGCCCATGTATTTAAGGGGCGCACGAGTTGTCTGTGCCTTCACCACAACCCCCACCTCTGGACTCGAGGCGCATGGATTTGACAATCGCTCGCCAACTACTGGCTTTGGGAGCACTCTTGTTTCTTGCTTACGCTATGGATTTATATCGTCGTTACAAAACAGCTCTCAAAGGGATAAAGTACGCAGGCTGGCACTCTGGCGTGCTCCACGTCTGATGTGGTCAATGAAATTTGCAGCAACCTTCCGGGAACACGAGTTTTCCTCAACACTTTCCAGTATGATGCCTTGTATTTCACTCAATACTCTATATCATCTTGATTCTCTGCCCCTTAGCCCCGTTGGCGCACTACTTCGATACATGCCAGGCGTATCTCTTATAACGCCCTCTCCATCCTTCCGATGGGATCGCAAGTACAAGAGTATGCATAGACTAAGGCTGGCTATCTATTATTCGGCACCTGATATTATGCCTCCGTTAGTCTTCCAGTACTTCGGGTTGGACGTTTATACAGAGGTCAGGGTTTGGCCGCAGCTCAACGCAGGCTTTAACCTTGCGGATGCCGCTGCGATAAAAGTAGTCTAGCTCGTCAAATCTTAGCGCACGCCACTAACCTTTGATATTCATTTATCTTCAGGAAGTAACCACGTCTAGAGCCGTGTTCCAGAAACCGGTATATCAAGCTCTCAACCTTTACGGCGCCAACGTGATAACTACTGAGAATGAGGAATGGAAGAGGCATCGCAAGATATCCCAGCCTGCATTTTCCGAGGTAAGATTGTATCTTCGTTTGGTACTCTGACATGGATCCAAGACTCCCTGGCTGATGTTTTATGATAGCGGAACAATAGCCTTGTCTGGCAAGAGACGGCCAGACTAACTAATGAAATTTTTGCTGAATGGGAGGGGAAGGAGACGATTGCTGTTGACCACGTCGTTGACATAACTCTTCCGGTGCGGTTCAACCTCTTGGGTCTACTTGAAAATGACCCCATTATTTCTTCTTTAGCTTGCGTTACTCGTGATCAGCGCGGCGGGGTTTGGTAGGAGGGTACCTTGGGGCGAAGAAGTAGGCTCACTTGGGTACACCAAGCCACCGGCTGGGCACACTATGACCTTCATACAGTCTGTGTCGACTTTGTGCACGGGCCTGTTTGTCAAACTCGTTTTCCCAGAGTGGATCATGGGGCTTAAATCGCGGTGGCAGAGGATAAGGACTTCATATCACGAGCTTGAGGTAAACGTGTCTCGCGCACATCGACATATTCTCAAAGTTGTGACTAAAGGGGTACTGGTTTTTTCCCAGGGATATATGACCGAAATGATTGAAACTCGTCAAAGAGAGAGGGCGGCGCCTGATGCTGAGAAGGAAGATGTACTTGATAAATCTAACCTTTTTGACGGTCTCTTGGCCGCAAGCGAAGACGAGCTCGCCTCGGGGCAGACGGCTCTAAGCCACAAGGAACTTATGGGTACGTTCAACCCGCCGAGACTCTTAAACAACCCTTGCCCATCCTCTCTCTTCAGGGAACATATTCATCTTTCTGCTGGCTGGTCATGAGGTATGTCGTGGTGACAAGCGCTCGCATCCTTCTTCTGGTTACTAAAACGTAAAGTACTCGTGGTAAGACTACAGCACACTCCCTTGCCTTCGCTATGGGCCTTTTGGCTTGCCACCCTGACGAACAGCAGAGGTTATTTGATCACATCAAATCTGTCCTGGGCAATTCGCAAGAGCCTGTATGATTGTTTTCAACGCCCCTGCGATCGGCAACTTGTTTGACCTGACGTATCAACGCCAGGCATACGAGAATATACACGCACTTACCCGACCACTTGCGGTTTTATACGAGACGTTGAGGCTATTCCCTCCGGTAGGTCAGTTCCAATGGATGATGGGGTGTTTAGCTCACGTCCCTTCTAGGTTATCAGCATACCAAAGACGGTGGCTTGCGACACTACGCTCCTCGTTCGCATGTCTACGGTCGAAGGGAAAGGTACAAAAGGCTTGGGCTCCAGTGAAGATCAGCGCCAAAGGATATTCATTCCAAAGGGGTCATCTGTTTTCATCGACACTATGGGGTTGCATTACAACCGTATGTACCTGCCCCTGTATACCCGGGACGAAGGCTCACATCTTGTCCCGTCCAAATTACGAAGCTCGGTACTGGGAAGAGCCACACGACTTCAATCCTGATAGGTTCTTACGAGGCGATTGGAACCGAGACGCTTTCCTTCCTTTTTCCGGTGGTGCTCGTGCATGCTTGGGACGCCGGTGAGTTTCGAGGTACTGGGGATCACTATCCGTGTTCACCATCTGCGCCGCCAATCGATAGGTTCAGCGAGATCGAGGTGGTCGCGTTTCTTACTAACCTCGTTTTGCGGTACAAGATCGAGCTGAACCCGGCTGCGTTTGATGTTATATCCGGAGAGCCTCCCCGCGAGACGAGAGAGCGCTTGCTGAAGGTGCGATCGGGGATGACGTTGGCGCCTGCTCGGCTGCCATTAGTATTCAGGAGGCGGATGTAGTTGCTCACGCGCAGTGACATACGAATTGAGCCGGGCTGCCCTCGATTATCTACCAGACAGTATCCCTACCTATGCAACTGCATGTCTCTGCTAATAGCTATACTTTTGACTATATGGATGGATCGTTATCGCGTGAAAAATAATTGTGCGACAACAGGAGTAGGGCAGTGGTGTTGAGTATGCGCGAAAGGCTATGGATTGGTACCTGAAGGGACCCGGGCGCCGCACCAGGGCTGCAGGCGGGCGCCGGGTGTCAACGCGATTAGATAACTACGTAATACGCGCTAATATTAATGAGCGCGTGTGCTGCAAAAGCCATACGCACGGCTCTCGCCAGCCCCACCATCTCGTCGACCAGCGACGAGTACTTGCATCGACATGGGAAACATCGCCTACCAGCTGCTGTCTGTGGGTCTTTTGTCCCTCTGCGTCTACGCGCTCAGCGTATATCGCCGCTACAAGTCCGCCATCCGGGCGATCAAGTGCGTGTTCGGTTGCTCCTCACTGGAAAATCGGCGCTGATTATGCGGTTCTAGCGATCTTCCTGGCACCCGCGTCTTCCTCAGCGACAACGAGTGAGCTTACTGGAACTCTGTCTCATGGCGGCTTGACCTTAGTCTTTGTTGCTCGTAGCCCCCTTGGTATATTGATAGGATTTATTCCAGGCATCCACCTGATATTGCCCCGCCAGCCCTTCCGTTTTGACCAGAAATATAAAGGTATGCCCAATGCAGCTTGTCCTATTACTTTACTACTCACAACATGGTCTCCAGCTCACCAGGAGTTTGGCTTGGATATCCACACCGAAGCCAGGATATGGCCAGCCACGGGGGTGTTTTTCACGCTTGCCGATGCCGAGGCCATCAAGGTGGGTCTCTTTGGGTGATTTATTACGATACGTAGGTCGCTGAATCGCTGGTCTCCTTTGCAGGAAGTAACGACATCCAGGGCTACCTTTCCCAAGCCCTCGTACGCAATTCTTGACCTGTATGGCACAAATGTGGTCAGTACCGAGCATGACGAATGGAAGAAGCATCGCAAGGTTGCCCAACCTGCGTTTTCCGAGGTAAGACGAGTTTTAAAAAAAATGAACAAATAAAAGCTCATGGTGACACGTGCATACCGCCTCAGCGCAATAATAAACTTGTCTGGGACGAGGCTACGAGGCTCACTGACGAAATATTCACGGATTGGGGGGGAAAAGACGTTGTACATGTCGACCATGTCGTTGATATGACACTACCGGTGTGTTTTGGTGTTCCAATCGAGTCGTATACGTAACGGCGTTGACGGATTTTTTAAACTCTCTTTGTGAGTAGTTTGCTCTTCTCGTAATCAGCGCTGCTGGATTCGGGAGAAGAGTTCCTTGGATCGAAGAAGTACGATCCAGCAAGGTCAAGCCGCCCCCTGGACACACGATTACATTCATAGAGGCCGTCTCCACTATGTGCAAAGGCTTGGTTGTCAGGCTTCTATTTCCCGACTGGGTCTTGGGACTGCGACCCCACTGGAGAGCTATCCGCACAGCCTACTTTGAGCTAGAGGTAAGCCGCCATTCGCCTACTGATTACCCTGAAACGCCAACGATACCACGCTTTCTGTGCCCCCTCACGTAGAAATACATGGCAGAAATGATACAAAAACGCCAGGCAGAGCGACTCGCGCCCCGCGACAACGACGGTGATGAAATTCATCAAGCTAGTCTATTCGATGGGCTCCTCGCCGCCAGCGAAGAGGAATTTGCCTCTGGGCAGACCGCTTTGAGCCAGAAGGAACTCATGGGTGTGTCTATCTCTAATGCTGAGCGAGTAACTCTCTCATGTCACCTCCCTTTATTATATTGTAGGAAACATCTGGATTTTCTTGTTAGCTGGACACGAGGTTCGTGCGGCGCGGAAAGTCCGTATCGTGTTAGTACTAACATTTATGCAAAGACGACGGCCCATTCCCTTGCTTTCGCCATGGGCCTTCTCGCTTGCTACCCAGATGAGCAGCAAAAACTGTACGACCACCTCAAGTCCGTGGCATCGGACAGAGTGCTACCAGTACGATAATCACAAATGCAACAGCTTGTCGTGGCCTTTGCTGATATTATCTATTTGCAATAGACGTACGATGATGTTCATGCGCTGACCCGACCGCTGGCCGTCCTTTACGAGACGTTACGGATGTTCCCTCCCGTAAGCCTTGTCCCGAGATACACTTGCTCATGTTATTTACTTTATGCTCTTTACAGGTCCTTATTATGCCGAAAGAGGTCACAGTTGACAGTACGCTCACTGCTCATAAGGCTACAACTGAGTCGCAACACACGAAAGAGTCAAGTTTCGAAGGCGAGCGGAAGACGGTGTTTCTGCCAAAAGGATCTCACATTTGGATCAGCTCAGCGGCGCTTCACTATAATCGTGCGCCCTTTTATCCATTGAATTAAATACAATGGATGGAAGGCGCTTACCACCATCTCTTGTTGGACCTTAGCTCGCTACTGGGAGGACCCACACGAATTCAAGCCAGAAAGATTCATGAATAGCAATTGGAACAAAGACGCCTTCCTGCCTTTCTCTGGTGGAGCACGAGCATGTCTTGGACGAAGGTAGGCACCATCATCAACGCTTCCGATACATCGCGCCTTCGCGCGTACCAACTAGAACTGATTCGTCTCGCACACCAGGTTCAGCGAAGTAGAGGTGATCGCCTTCCTCTCCAAGCTGGTTTTGCAGTACAAGATCGAGCTGAACCCCGAGAAGTTTAAAATCATCCCCGGAGAAAGCCCGCGCGAGACGAGGGACCGTCTGCTGGAGGTCAAGCGATCTGGAAGTCTTACTCTGGCTCCTAATAACTTGCCACTTGTCTTCCGGAGGCGGGTATGAATCCAGCATGTTTGTTGTAGGGGATTTAGATCTTACGGGTCTGGTCGCTGCCTGGCCATCCTTATCTCAAACTTATTTTTTGTTTATGAACCGATTATGAAATTGGGCACGTTTTTAGTGCCTTTTAAATTCGCGCGCTGGCATTGATGGATTCATGGTACTTGATGTGTTGATAGATAGTGACAAGACTTCGAGTGGCCGCACATATATGGGTGGCCATAAATCTATTGACATAACACAAGACGCCAGGAGGTATTTTTTTGACATCCTTTTGCAAGCATGTACTTAGTAACAGTCAGTACAAGGCCAACGTTACTTATTCATGTAACATTACATAATAAACTACACGATCCTCCACGATCTCAAACAAAGTGAGGAGTTACATAACCTTCGGAGCTTCAGCTCCGACGTCCAACGTTCGTTCGAATTATGTAATAACGTTGCCTGTCCCCGGAAACTACCCTCGCAACGCACCCATGAAGGTCAATACTGATACAAGAACTGGCAAAGCGTTGGTTGTAATTGGCCGACTTGGCCATGATGTTGACAATCTCAAAGGCGCTGGCCATATCATCACACAAGGGCTACCACAATCCCTACAGTCGTGGAGAGATATGGACACTTTAGGAGAACCGGAATGGTATCAACCCTGGGAGCTGAGTCTTGTGGCCATTCTTTGAAAAAGGCTGCCGGCTGATTTTTGCATAGATTAGCTGTGGGATGTGGAAGTTGGTCGTGCGCGTGAACCCTCACTCATGCTAGGGTGTGTGCTGACTCTGATTGAACAGGTTGCATGGGAGGCTGGGGGCCTCGGAGGGAAAAACGTTATAAATTTCGAGTTTCTTCCTCCTTTGAAATGGTGTAAGTATCATTAGGTACGGAACCCACTTCATGTATCAAAGTGTTTTACGGGCTCATATATGCAAACCCTGATCGCAAACCACAAGCCGACATCCCAAATTCACGACATTTGGAGCAATGGAGACCTCTATGTGTAAGTAGTTGCGGCCACGCAACTTTCAATTGGTAGGCTCGAGCGCCGGGTGTCAGGAGTACTCGGCGCGATTGACTAATTACGTAATACGCGCTAATGAGCCTTAATGAGCGCGTGTGCAAGTCATACTCGCGACTCTCGCCAGCCCCACCATCTCGTCGCCCAGCGGCGAGTGCATCGACATGAGGAACATTGCCTACCAGCTGCTTTCTGTGGGACTTTTGTCCCTCTGCCTCTACGCGCTCAACGTATATCGCCGCTATAAGTCCGCCATCCAGGCGATCAAGTGCGTACTCAAGCTCATTCGCCTGCACCTCACTGGGAAATTAATGATGTTTGTGCGGCTCTAGTGACCTCCCGGGGACTCGATACTTCCTCCGTGATACCCAGTGAGAATTCTCAATCTATCGTTCAAAGTGAATACCTTGACGCGAGTACCTGTTACATGTAGCCCCCTTGGTATCTTGGTAGGGCTTATCCCAGGCATCCATCTGCTATTGCCCCGCCCGCCCTCTCGATGGGACCAAAAGTATAAAAGCAAGCTTAGCTCAGCAGATTTCGTTATTCGTCTGCTCACCAAGTCTGTCTCTAGCTCACCAGGAGGTTGGCTTGGACATCCACACGGAAGTCAGAGTGTGGCCCGCTCCGCAGGTACATTTCACGCTCGCAGATGCAGAGGCTATCAAAGTAGGATCTTTGCAAATAACTTGATGCGAGATTGGGCTGACTCGCTGGATACGCTTGTAGGAAGTAACGACGTCCCGAGCCACCTTTCCCAAGCCTACATACGAAATTCTCAATCTGTACGGCAGAAATGTAGTGACTACTGAGCATGATGAATGGAAGAAGCACCGCAAGATAGCCCAGCCTGCGTTTTCTGAGGTATGGTAAATCTTCACAAAGCGGCCAGGTAGAAGCTCATAGTACACGTCATTTATAGCGCAATAACAAACTGGTTTGGGACGAGGCCTCGAGGCTAACCGACGAAATACTCACAGAATGGAAGGGAAAAGACGCTGTATGTGTCGACCATGTCGTTGATATGACATTGCCGGTGCGTTTCCATATTCCCATCGAGTCGCTGCACGTAGCGGTGTTGACATTTTATTTTTCTCTTCACGGACAGTTTACTCTCCTTGTCATCAGCGCTGCCGGGTTTGGTAGAAGAGTTCCCTGGATCGAAGAAGTGGGATCTAACAAGGCCCAGCCGCCCCCACCAGGACATACGATTACATTCATACAGGCCGTTTCTACTATGTGCAAAGGGCTGTTCCCAAGGCTCTTGTATCCAGACTGGGTCTTGGGATTGAGGCCACACTGGAGATCTATACGAACAGCCTACTATGAGCTAGAAGTGAGCGGCCAGTTTTCTGCCCACCGCCTACAACCACTAACGTTACGGCGCTTCTTCAACGTAGAAATACATGATGGAAATGATACAAAAGCGCCAAGCAGAGCGACTCGCGCCCCGCGACGACGACGACGACGACGACGACGACGACGACGAGATCCATCAATCTAGTCTCTTTGATGGTCTTTTGGCCGCCAGCGAAGAGGGGCTCGCCTCGGGACAGACTGCTTTAAGCCAGAAGGAGCTTATGGGTGCGCTCATCTTCTAATGCCGAGCAAAAAATTCTCTTGCCGACACTGATTTGTTATATCAACTCAGGGAACATCTGGATTTTCTTGTTGGCAGGACACGAGGTTCGTACTGCTGAAGCGTCTGTATCCTTCCAGTGCTAATATTGATGCGAAGACGACAGCCCACTCCCTTGCATTCGCTATGGGGCTTCTCGCTTGCTACCCAGACGAGCAGCAAAAGCTGTACGATCACGTCAAGTCTGTGGCATCGGAGAACGGGGTACCCGTATGAGTATCACAAATGCGATAGCCTACCGTGTCATTTGCTCATATCTTCTTCTTGCAACAGACGTACGATGATGTTCACGCGCTTACCCGGCCGCTGGCCATTTTTTACGAGACGTTAAGAATATTCCCTCCTGTAAGCTTTGTGTCCCCCTGCCCACTTGCACGCAGGTTACTTGATATTTTTTGCAGATCCTTAACATACCGAAGAAGGTTACTGTTGACAGCACGCTTGTGGTTCATAAGGCTACGACTGGGCCGCAGGACGCGAAAGATTCGGCCTTCGATGGCGGGCGGAAGACGGTGTTTATGCCAAAAGGAACCTACATCTATATCAGCCCAATTGCGCTTCACTATAATCGTGCGTACATTTCACGATCAATATAACTATAAAGGATGGAAGGTGCTCACGGTATTCCACATGCTGTTGAACATTAGCTCGCTATTGGGAGGACCCATTTGAATTCAAACCAGACAGATTCATGAACAATAGTTGGAATAAAGATGCGTTTCTGCCTTTCTCTGGTGGCGCGCGAGCATGTCTCGGACGAAGGTAGGCACCATCGTCTCTCAAAAAATAGCGCCCCTCGCGTATGTATCGGATCTACTCCATTTTTTTTGCATCAGGTTCAGCGAAGTAGAGGTGATTGCTTTCCTCTCCAAGCTGGTTTTGCAGTACAAGATCGAGCTGAACCCCGAGAAATTCGAAATCATCCCCGGAGAAACCCCGCGCGAGACGAGGGACCGTCTGCTGGAGGTCAAGCGATCTGGGAGTCTTACTCTGGCTCCTCATAACTTGCCACTTGTCTTCCGGAGGCGGGTATGAATCCAGCGTGTTTAGTGTAGGGAATTTAGATCTTAGGATCTGATCATTGCCTGGCTATCTTCTTAATCTCGAGCTTATATTTTGTTTATGGGCTGGCGATGAGATTGCGTTTTTAATTTCGTATTTGCGCGTTGGGCGTTGATTCACGTCGCTTGGTATGCCTACGGCAAAGCTTCGATGGGCTGCCGAAGTCTGTCGGCAATGACCTCCTCTAGAGGGGGATCTCCTTTTGCGAGCGCACGCGTACCGCCAACCTATAGTCCGCACCCATAAAATGGGTCGGATCATATAGCTTTAGACAGGAAAACACGATCGCAAACAAACAAATAACCTTTAAAAACCCCAACTCCGACGTCCAGCGCTCGCTCGAGTCGACACCCAGCTTGAACGCCAACTTCCCTCGTAACGTGCACATGGAGGTCGATACCGACACGAAAGCTGGTAAAGCACTGATCGTAAGTGGGTTTTCTTGGCCATGATGTTGACAGCTCCAAGGTGCTGGCTGCATCATCACACAGGGGCTTCTACAATTGCTGCAAACGTGGAAAGATATAGATACTTTTGGGGATCTATAGTGGTATAAGCCTTGGGAGTTCCTACGACGATACTTTTCTGAGAAGATTTATGAGCTCTGTCACGCTTGGGAGGATGGCAAATTCAGCGAACCCATCGGCATGCTATTACCCGCTCCTGATTCGTTTGGGTTATTCGGAGATAGGGAAAGCAATTTTAGAAATAAATTTGGTCGTGTGAGCGCACAGCAAAGCACACGCACACTCATGTGGTATATCAGCTTACCTCGATCATCGTACCTTTTACTTTACGGTGGCATGCGCGGCTCGCGACAGTATGCAAGGCCTAAGTCCTATATCTTGCGAGTGGCTATCAAAAAACGCGCCTTTTCCAGACGCAATCGAGACGCTGTGATGAAAGCAGTTACCAAGGGTGATGAGGGGCGTCGCGAGTTGGAAGTTTTACAGCTATTGGACTCGGAATATTTATAATCTGACCCCAACAATACGACAGATCCCGTCCTGGAGTTTCTGGAGTACCTGCACTAGCATCTTGCCGTTACGCCATTTTACGACGATATATAGATTGTCAACATCCATCTCTTTTGGGCGCCTCAGAATGTCTCGAGTTTATGGGACAAGTTTTGGCCATGAATGCCCCGTGTGCTCGCGCCATGTTTTGCGTATTGACAGTCGGCGCGTATGCGAATAGGCCCTATACTTCCTGTACCTTGAAAACCGCACTGCGCATATGGTCAGTATGCACGCGCCGACTAATCTGAAGGAAATGAAGGTTGGTCGGATTCTCTGCAGGGTATAAGGCGCGTGAACATCCTCATCAAATTATCATGGAGAGATACCTAGATGCAGCGTATCTGTGTCGCCATGCGACGCATATCTGACCGGATTACGATGAACAGCGGATAAGGTGCTCCGCCAATATTATGTAATCATCAACACTATTCAGGCACGCTTTGAATGGGGACGAGGGGACCCTGGTCAACACTTCCGTAACGTCGTGGTAATTAGCGCTCGGTTAAAAATTCATATATGGAAATCCGGTGTATTTTCCCACGCTCGGTGCAACACTTTTGATATTGTGGATCATTACAGCATCTTGCATGCAGGTTCATCTGGCAAATTCCTTGTAGCCGTACTAACCAAGTGTACCGTATGGGCTGCGTGGTAAAATGATGGGATTGAAAGTATATTTCGCTTACATAATTCTCACCGAGTGCTAGTGGTAATATCGCTGTTTCGCGAATGAAAATGGGAAATTGTCGGCTTGACTCACACAGGCGCTCTCCCTTACACCACCATCTTCTGAATGGACGAGCTGGGGGTCACGCGCAATCAGCTGCTCTCCGCAGGAGTAAGCGCCTTGCTCTTCTATGCACTGAATGTTTATTGGCGCTACAAGAATGCCATCCAATCCATCAAGTGCGTACCCAAGAAGCTCGCTATAGGATAATTCGTGTATGGAAGGCCGATGCAATGATTCAATGGTATGAGTAGCAATCTTCCTGGGACACGACTATTCCTCAATTCGTTCCAGTAAGCAAGGCTGGCTTTTTTGAGATACTCGTGTTTTAGCTGACGCTACCAATCGAAAACATAGCCCCCTCGGTGCCTTACTGGCGTGGGTCCCAGGGGTATCTCTTATATTTGGCCTCTCTCCCTCCAGTGCCGTGCGATGGGATCGGAAGTATAAATGTATGTTAAGCCTGGACAGCTCTATTATTGCCATTGACTAACGAGTTCTACTCATGAGTTTACGAGCAATTCGGTCTGGAAGTCTTCACGGAGGTGGTGGCATGGCCCAACATCTACACTTTCTTCACCCTTGCGGATGCCGAAGCCATAAAAGTGGATATCTCTCCTATGATTTACTATGTCATGACCACCACTAGTTCTAATCACTACTGCTCGCTAGGAAGTGACCTCGTCCAGGGCTACATTCCAAAAGCCGCCCTACAAAATCCTCGAGCAGTACGGACCCAATGTAGTGACCACGGAAAACGAGGAGTGGAAACGGCACCGCAAGATCTCGCAGCCCGCGTTTTCAGAGGTAGAGACATATATCACATTCGCGGGGTTTTGCATGCTACTTAGGAAGCGATTTTCGAACTGGTGCGCAGCGGAACAACAGGCTCGTCTGGCAGGAGACAATGAGGCTGACAGATGAGATTTTTACCGAGTGGAAGGGGAAAGCAACAGTGGCCGTTGACCGTGTAGTCGACCTTACACTTCCGGTGAGCGTCCCTCGCATCCTCCCTTGTACAAAGACACAATATTAATCCAACCCGCCGTCTCTTTCCATGTGAAAAGCTGGCCCTCCTTGTGATCAGCGCCGCTGGATTCGGGCGGCGGGTGCCGTGGGCAGAAGAGGTGGGCGGGCTAAGCGACACCAAACCGCCTCCCGGCCACGCGATCACCTTCATACGGTCCATCTCGGTCATTTGCACAGGCCTCTACGTCCGGCTCGCTTTCCCGGACTGGGTGCTCGGGCTGAGGGCGGAATGGCGGACCGTGCGGACTGCGTTTTACGAGCTCGAGGTTAGTTGGCAATTCTGCTCTGTTGCTAATAACTCCACGGGTTTTGGTTCTAATCTTGGTTTTCACGGGGTTATACAAAGAGCTATATGGCCGAAATGATTAAAATCCGGCAGGCAGAACGATCCTCCGCGCCGCGCGAGGATGACGGACTGCAGAAATCAAACCTTTTTGACGGTCTCCTGGCTGCGAGCGAAGAGGAGTTGGCTTCTGGGCAGACGAGCGGCGCGTTGAGCCAGAGAGAGCTCATAGGTCAGGCGTCCATCTGTTTTTTTCAGTCGGTTATATTATTCATGGCGGTACGCGCTGGTGTCATAGGCAATATCTGGATTTTCCTTATGGCAGGACACGAGGTAAGTGCTAGCCACTAAATAGCCCATCTGCTCTTACCACATCGCGGACGATTTTGGCAACCCCAAGACCACGGCCCATTCCCTCGCGTTCGCCATGGGTCTGCTTGCTTGTTACCCGGAAGAACAACAGAAACTATACGATCAGATCCAATCCGTACTAGGTGGCGACCGGCTTCCAGTGAGGACATTTTGAACTCTGTCCCCGGGTCGCCTCGGGCATCCAACTGATGTGCCCTCTGAGATTAGACATACGGGGACGTCCACGCACTTACTCGGCCACTGGCAGTTCTCTACGAGACGCTACGGATGTTCCCTCCAGTAAGCCACCCCTACTAACCGTAACCCAGAGTACCACAAGTATTGTCTTATGATTCCACGCTGTGAAGGTTGTCACCGTGCCCAAGAAAACGGCTGCGGACGTCACCCTCTCCGTACACCGAACCGTATCGGAGACGTATAAGAAAGGCTCGGATATCGGGGCGGATCAGCGAAAGATGGTGTTCATTCCAAAGGGAGCGACCATATTCATCAACATAACGGCAGTCCATTATAATCGTAAGTTTTTGTCGTTGCTCGACCGGCCGCCTGATTGCGCCCCAGAGCCACTCGGATTAAATTGCGTCGTTTTGCCAAGCTCGGTATTGGGAGGATCCGCATGAGTTCAAGCCGGATAGGTTTATGGGGAACGATTGGAATAAGGATGCGTTCCTGCCTTTCTCTGGCGGCGCGCGCGCATGTCTTGGCCGACGGTATGCTCCAAGCGTCCTTGCGCACTCCAATACTAACGAGCCCCGTGATTTTGTTTGCCTACAGGTTTAGCGAGGTGGAGGTAATCGCGTTCCTCACTGCGCTCGTCTTGCGCTACAAGATTGAGATCAACTCGGAGAAGTTCAAGATTATCCCTGGCGAAACGCCGCGCGCGACCAGGGAGCGGCTGTTGGCGGTGAAGTCAGGGGGGATCACTTTGTCGCCAGCTCATTTGCCATTGGTATTCAGGCGGCGAGAGTGAATACTTGTTTTCTTGAAGGCTTTTCTTTTTGTTTCACGGTTTAGGGTTTTTCGGCACATTTAGAGGTGCAAGCCTGTAGATAATTTCAAGCCTCTAGAGGCCTTGTGACCCGGTACGAACAATTGGGGTCAATATGGAGTTGCGAATCGCTGTACACTGAGGAAAGAGTATGGAAAGGTCCGATGTATTACAATGTCCTAAGAGAGATGTATGGGAATAGGGGTAGTTTGGGATATGTGCGAGAGCAGTGTGGGTGTCGTACAGCTAGGTACCAGCTGTGGTTTCTATGCGAATCAGAGAGGGTTTTTGGAAATGATCCACCTAAGGTGCGCACAACGGTCAGTTTACCCTGCGAGTCACGGTACAGTAAGAGGTATGGCCATACCAAGCGTGGATTACACCGGGGATCCAACCCAAAAACCAAAGGAGGATGTTGATGAGGACATCTATACAAATGTCAATTAATGAGTAAAGTGTCGAGAAGTAGCTGTCGGGAAGTGGGTTATACCAGCACCGAGTCCGGTCTCTGAGTAGCGAGAAAGTGGGATGGTGAGCACGGACGTTTCTGAAGTCGTGGAGAATAAGATACTCACTGATGAAGACAGGAATGGGGGGTATGAACCTGGCAGCAGATCACATTGTCAGCACGCGAGTGCGGATGATGGCATGCAAAGGGCACCGACAGGGCGAGGAAGTAGAGGAGGACGTCCGGGGTGGATGAGACGCGGTTGCGAGCGTTGGCGTAGTTGATGGTGCCGTAGTTGGGCATCGCTGCGATGGTTGCTGGCTAGCTGTGGGGTGGACTGAGCTGGGAGGCGGTCGTTTATGAGGAGATCAAGGTCACAGCACGCAGCCCACGAGGAGCAGCGGCCGCAGCCTTTTGTATTCTGCACCGGCGAACCGGGCCAAGATTAATTCACGTGACGTCACCTCCGTGTTTACTACTGTTTGTGTTTATGCGGTGCTTACAAAGCACACCTCGAGCTCACCTTCGCCAACCTCTTCAACTTCAGCTTCGTCGTGTACACTGTACTCACCGCGGCCGGCGCTCGAACGTGCACGCGAAATTTAAATCCAGTGGGCCCGTTATTTTCTAAGTACAAGGCTACCTCCGTGCCGTTGTTGGCATAAGTACTTGGACGACTCTGGGGCGAGAGCTGCTATTTAACACCGAGCCTACCGCCGCTCGCTTGCTCTGGGGCAAGATGACAACGCGTCTTGTGCACTAGAAAAGAAGCATTTCTGTCCCTAGTACTTGTGGTGCGCTATCTTTCAGTGCTCTTCAGTGAGTTAGCCGTAGACGGGCGAGATCTCCGCCCCATTTACAGGGCGCTCGGGGTTCGGTGGTCAGTGGGCCGCCTTGCGCACCCCGGATACCACGGCTCCATTGGTCGTTCATGTACTAGGCAAAGATCATCCCTTCCAAATCCACGCAGCTATACAGCGTTCGGTCACGGCCCAGCTCCATTAATGCTCGGGCTTCACTTCACTCTCGGCTATTGAAAACTTGTCCCCGAGTGGTCACCAGTAGTCCGCAGCTCCCAATTTAGGAAATCCCTAGTTGTCATAGATTTTATCTCATTGTCAACAACGTGGCCCTGTTGAAACTGGCGTCTCCCATAAATCTATAAAGGTGGTTCTACAGAGCCTTCTCTCCCCTCGCCACTAGAAACCTGACGAGAGCACCTCTATGGCTCTCTTCACTATCAACCAGCTACCTACGATCTTCGTGTGCCTCTCCGTGGCCTGTGCACTGGAAACATACCGTCGTTTCCGTGATGGTGCCAAATCTATCAAGTACCTCTAATTCCTGACTGCGTAGAGAGGCTACTTATTCGTATCCAATAGCAACTTCCCTGGCATACGAACATTGCTTCGTCCGGATAGGTAGAGTATTTTTATATTCCTCTTTATCCCAGCTTAGATATGATCACACCAGTGACATTGCCTCGTTACTCCCTGGCATCCCTGGGGTGGTTCGGGACCCCGATCTCGAGTGGCAAGACAAGTACAGCAGTATGTTACAGTAACCTCCCATAGATGGACTTGAATAACAGCTGACTGTCTTGAAATACGCAGCCTTTCAGGAGATAGGCTGGGAGGTCTACTCCCATATATCTGCATGGCCCAAAAAGCATATCACATATTTTATTGCCGACGCCGACGCTATCAAGGCAAGTCCCGCGATCTCGCTTTGTTTCTCGTGTGCACAATCAAATATAACTATGATATCAACGCCACGCACCACACAGGAGCTTGTATTGAATAGGGCGATTTTTCCCAAGACAGGAACTCCACTTGTCGAGCTTTATGGCCCGAATATTGTTGCCGCTGCTGATGGCAGCGACTGGAAGAAACATCGCAAGGTGTCCGCTCCCGCATTCTCCGAGGTACGATATTACGATATTATCCACAATAGAGATCGTGATCACCACTGGCATGGAATCTAAACAGCGAAATAACAAGCTGGTTTGGAACGAGACTGCAGAAATTTTGAGCGAGATTTTCACTGAATGGGGTGACAAGGAGACCATATCCATTAAGAATATAACCGATCTTACACTGCCGGTGCGTACGTTTTTGATACACAGCTCCCCTGCTCTTCGTCAGCGCCCGTCTTTGGGCACATCACCTACTCACATTGCTGGCTTAGATTGCGCTGCTCGTTATCAGTGCTGCCGGCTTTGGACGGCGCATACCGTGGCGCGAAGACATCAACGCCTTTATTCCTTTGGGGCACAAGCTAACCTTCAAGAAAGCCCTAACCACTGTTTGCGGCAACCTCTTTCTCAAGGCCATCGCGCCGGAGTGGGCGATGGGACTGACAAAGAACTGGGCCGAGGCTAGACTTGGATTTCACGAACTCGAGGTCAGATTATTCTACTGGACTCGTTCAACGCGATGTGCATCTGAATACTCTTCAACATTGAAAGACTTACATGCAAGAAATGATCGATGAAAAAAGCGATCGATCGCTCGAGGATGAGGACGGCCGCCATAGCTCTGATCTTTTCTCGAACTTACTGGCGGCTAGCGAAGAAGAATCAGCATCTGGACAGCCTTCTATGACGCATAAAGAGCTCATGGGTAAGCCCTTTGGAAGTCGAGCTCAGAAGGTGGTATCTTGTATATAACTATTATTCTCTCAGGAAATATCTTTATTTTCTTACTAGCCGGGCATGAGGTTTGTTTTTGAGTTGATCATCCTCTCAGCATTGCGCTAAGGCGCCCTCCACAGACCACGGCCCATGCACTCGCGTTCTCATTCGGCCTTCTTGCATGTTACCCCGAGGAGCAGCAGAAACTCTACGACCATATCATATCAGTTCTACCAGACGGACGATTTCCGGTAAGAATTCCCAAATCAGTCCACCATATATTCCCTTGCAGGGCGCAGTCGTTGACTTCCGTCGGTGTTACGAAGACGTACGAAGACGTGCATTCTCTTACCAGGTCATTGGCAGTCCTTTACGAGGCTATGAGGCTATTTCCTCCGGTATCTCTCAGCGTCATATCGGTTTCTCTTTTAGTCCATCCTTATATCAAGTCTAGGTGACTGGCATTCTGAAGCACGCCGCTCAAGACACCACACTCTCCGTGCACGCTTCTGCCTCGCAATCTGGAAGCGCAATAAACTCAAATTCCGATATGCCCCTGCGCAAGACCATTGTCGTACCGAAAGGATCGACCCTCAGTCTACACATATCCGGAGTTCATTACAATCGTGAGCTATAGGCTTTTTCTAGAACCAGTACTAGACTGAACTGACATGGCATTATGCTCTAAAGCGCGATATTGGGAAGATCCGTACGAGTTCAAACCTGAGAGGTTCCTTGGCGATTACAACAAGGATGCTTTCATCCCCTTTGCGCTTGGTGCACGAGCGTGTCTCGGACGGAGGTAAGCACTGGCTTGCTACATGCGCTGTGGGCAAGCGTGCTCAATCCTCCTTGGTGATGACTAGATTCAGCGAGGTTGAGGCTGTAGCCGTGATAACCATGATGGTCCTGCGGTACAAAATCGAGCCCAATCCAGACCTTTTCACCATAATTCCCGGAGAGACACCCCGTGTTACTCGGGATCGACTGCTGAAGACGGAGCAGATCCTCACATTGGCACCAGAGCGGGCGCCGCTGCAGTTCAGAAGGAGGATATGAGGTATTGAATGTTTCACGACCTTTCAAATGTATACAACGGTGTCTTCTAACATGTTACTTAACAGAACTCTAGTCGCAGTCTGCAATATTCATGTAGAACTTACAATGATATATGTTGATCTCGTATATTACTCTTATGGTGAAGGCTACTGCTTCTAGAGGCACGTGTATAAACATAGCTACAAGCTACCGCGGTCGTGGGTCCGTTATTTTGGTTCCTCCGAGTCGCTGCCATCTGTGCTTTCTAACTCGTTGCCAGTGAACTGCCAAGTATCTATGTGCCGTAGTGGTCATCCCTGCCGGTCTGGGCTTGCTTTGTCTTCCCAGGGGCAAGTGCATCTTGTGCACCAGAAAAAGGAGGCGTCTTCTATAATGTCTGCGCTATCTTTCAGTGCCCTTCAAGCCTTACGAGTCCGTTGCGCTAGTTGTAGCTGGGCGATAGCCCTCCAGGGTGCGTTTTCAGGGCTGCTTGATCAGGTCGGTCATCGGTCGTGGGCGGGGCGCCTTGCCCGCTCCGAACTGATTGCCACACCGTAAACACCCGTGAACTGAGTATTCAAATCCACATCCACGCAACTCACACGCAACCATACAATTTTCGGCTACGCCTCGTAAAACAACATCATCTCTCCTACTTGGGTTTCATAATTTTATGGCCCCATTCTTGGCTATCGAACGATTAATATTAATAATGGAGTGATAAGCCGGGTCCGCAGCACGGCAGATTCCCTGAGCCTCCAGGTCGTTATAAGCAGCTTTTCTCCAGCGACTTTACCACCGCCTTACTGTCGAAATCGACACCTCCCCCCACGCTTGACTAGAAGCCTGGCGAGATCGCTGTTGTCATACCTCTATGGCTCTTCAATTGACTACCAACCAGCTTCTTACACTCTTTGCGTGCGCTTCCGTGGCCTGTGTGCTAGAAACATACCGCCGTTTCCGTAATTGCACCAGCTCTATCAAGTGCGTCGGTCTATTCGTGAAACGTGTGGAGGGGGCTACATGACCGCATCCAATAGCAATTTCCCTGGCAAGCGAACGCTGCTTAGACCGTATAGGTAGGTTTCACTATATACTGCTCTTCAACCCCGCTGAGGTGCAATCACACCAGCGACCTTGCTTCGCTCCTCCCTGGTATTCCCGGAGTGGTTCCGGACCGCTATATCGAGTGGGAAGACAAGTATAAAAGTGCGTTTCAGTAACTCTCTCTAATTAATTCTTGATCTCGGTTAACGGTCTGGATATACTCAGTTTTCCAGGAGATAGGTTGGGAGGTCTACTCCCATGTATCCGCATGGCCTAAGAGGCATATTTCATATGTTATTTCCGACGCAGACGCAATCAAGGCAAGTTTCGCGATCATGCTTCTCTCCCAGTCGCACAGCTGAATCTAAAACGTGCGCTACACGCCATGCAGGAACTTGTATTGAACAGGGCGATTTTTCCTAAGCCAGGCATAAAGGTCCTCGAGTTATATGGCCAAAATGTCGTCGCCGCTGGTGATGGCAGTGAAGAATGGAAGAGACATCGCAAGGTGTCCGCCCCCGCATTTTCCGAGGTGAAGCTTATTCGCGATAGCAATTACGGGTATTGCGATAATGACCGCCATGGAATTCAAATAGAAAAATAATAAGCTTGTTTGGAATGAGACCACAGAGATTCTGAGCGAGATTTTCGCTGAATGGGGTAACAAGGAAACCGTATCCATTCAAAATATAACCGACCTTACACTTCCCGTACGTTTTCAACACAACTCCCTCGCTCTTTGTCGGAGCCGTCCTCTAAATGGATGGCTTACATTTCTGATCTACTAGATCGCACTACTTGTTATCAGTGCTGCTGGCTTCGGACGGCGTATTCCGTGGCGCGAAGACATCAATGCATATATTCCCTCGGGACACAAGCTTACCTTCAAAAAAGCCTTAACCACCGTTTGCGGCAACCTCTTCTTCAAAGCCATCGTGCCGGAGTGGGCGATGGGTTTGACAAAGAAATGGGCTGAAGCTAGGCTGGGATTTCATGAGCTAGAGGTCAGATTTTCCTTCTGGACTCGCTCAGTTTGCCACGTCTAAATGGTTTTCGATATTGGAAGGCGTATATGCAAGAGATGGTTAATGACAAAATCGATACATCGCTCGGGGATGAAGATAGTCCCCATAAATCCGATCTATTCTCGAACTTGTTGGCAGCTAGCGAAGAAGAATCGGCATCTGGAGAGAGTTCCTTAACACGCCAGGAGCTCGTGGGTAAGCTCTTCAGAGGTCCAGCTCAGAAGATGGTAACGTGTATCTAAGTTTTTTTCTTTCCTTTCCAGGAAACATCTTTATCTTCTTACTGGCTGGGCACGAAGTTCGTGTTTTAAATGATCGTCCCCTCAGTACAATACTAAAAAGCGACTTCCATGCCCTTCACAGACCACGGCGCATGCGCTTGCGTTTTCTTTCGGCCTTCTTGCATGTTACCCCGAAGAGCAACAGAAACTCTACGATCAAATCACGTCAGTTCTATCAGATGGACGGCACCCTGTAAGAGTTTTTAGGCCGATCTATGATATAATCTCCTTCGCAATGCACAGTCGCTGACTTGATTCGACGTTATGTAGACATACGAAGACGTGCATTCCTTTACCAGATCACTAGCAGTCCTGTACGAGTCTATGAGGCTCTTTCCTCCGGTATATCTCGGCGTTATATCGATTCCTTTTGGCGTCCGTTCTTACGCCGGATCTAGGTCACTGGCATTCTGAAGCAGGTCGCTCAAGATACCACGCTCGCCGTGCATGCTTCTGTCCCGCAAACCGGCAGCGCAAAGTCCTTCAAATCGGATTACGCTACGCCCCAGCGCAAGACCATTGTCATTCCGAAAGGGTCGACTATGAGCCTACGCATATCCGGAGTTCATTACAACCGTAAGTTCCTATCTTCGGCGCAGAGGACTGGACTAACATGCCGAGATTTGTTATAAGCGCGATACTGGGAGGACCCGTATGAGTTCAAGCCCGACAGATTCCTCGGGGACTATAACAAGGACGCTTTCCTTCCCTTTGCGCTTGGTGGACGGGCATGTCTTGGGCGAAGGTGAGCATTGATTGACTCACATTATCAGCTATGCACACTCTGGGTGCAGCCCCGAGGGTGAAAGTCATTAACAAATTCACTCTCCCACACAGTGCATTTCATGGCCGTGGATGATGATAATCATGTGCTTTGCATGAATTTCAGTGTCTTGAGTGATGACACGGCGATGGTGAAAATTCAGTAGCGTCCTTGCAGCCCCCCGTTTGTGAAAGTTCACCATCCCCAAGCATGAATTTAATGTACAGCAAGGGTGATTATCACAGTCATGTCTTGCTGAGTTTCACAGCGACGTTTAAGTACCTCTGACTATTAATCATATCTTACTACACTGATGCTTAAACGCATGAGTCCGGAAGATGAAATTTTCACTGTTCGAGAGGGTGAAGGTTCAGCGTATAAAGGAGGCTGTTATTTTTGAATGTCATCATTGGGTGCTTTGTACAGTGAATGAGGTGTGAAGTATCTAATCGGAGATTTCACGGGACACATCTGATTCCTCATCCGACTCTGACGGCTCTGACGGGTCATGCATCTCCTCCTCCTCCTCCTCCTCCTCCTCCTCATCTTCAATCTCCCCCGGACCACCCATCTCAGTATTGGTCAGCTCACGGTCTGTCATCGCCTCGTCGCCCTGATTCTCCATGTGGGCCAAGTCGTCTAGGGTGACTCGGGAGCTCGACGCCTGGGGCTGGGAGTTAGTGGTAGCCTTGCTATTCTTCACCTTTTCCCCACGACGACGGCGGATGCTGGCCATCCGCTTGTGATTGAAGTTGGAATTGACGTTTGCCTTGCGCTTTGCATAGCCGATATGGTTGTTGAGGAACTGAATTGCGATTCCTTCGGTTGCCCAGTCGCCACTGTATCGCGCAAGGAGCGGTTCGCGCTCACGTGCCTAGCAGGTTAAGAAGGTCAGCACCAGTCTGGGGTCAGTGCAAAGAGCTACTTACGGCTTCCACAATCTGGCTTTGGACGGTCCTAGACTGCGCAGTCCAGGGGCGCATGAGGTTGGCGGCCGAGCGGTGGATGATTTCGACAACGGAATCCTGTCCACATAGGATCTATGAGATCTAAGAACAGTATTGATAGTATATAACAGTGATGTGATGCACATGGATACGATGGTACGTGTCTGGATCGTCTGCGAGACCCATGTGGTTGCGCAGATGGAGCCTCCCGGTGGGGCGAGGGATCGGCTCAATGGGGTTGGATGATTGATTGCCGCGGTCAGACTCTTCGTGCTCCTCTCTCAAGATCGCCTTGTATCGGTTGCCGCGCTCGATAGCAGCTTGCTCGGCCTCTGCAGTAAGAGGATACACCATCAGGAAAATGAGATATTGACGATATATATAATAAGATGAAACATACCGCGGCGGTCTTCAACCTCGGCTTCCAGCTCCAAGATACGAGCCTGGAGTGCCCTGAGCTGCTGAGTCGTGAGGGCAGGCTGGTAAGCTGCCTGACCTGGGAGCCTGGGCCTTGGGCGTGGGCGTGGGCGGCTGCTTGGAGTGCCAGCAGGTGCAGCAGTGGTGGGCGCGGCGGTGGGTGCGGCAGCGGGTGCAGTGGCAGGCGTGGGAGCAGGGTTGGGAGCAGGAGCAGGTGCGAGCACGGCAGCAGGCACAGTGGTGGGAGTGACTGAGGGAGCACTGGGAGTTACAGTGGTGTTGCTGGAGCGAGTGGTGCGACGAGTCGAAGTGGGAGTGTTGGTGGACGCAGAGTTGACAGCGCCGGACCCGGATTTTTTGTGGGAGTTGCGAGTTTTGGGAGGCATCTTTTGGTGTGTAAAAAATAGATGAGATGTGTGAGAGATGAGAGGAAGGTGGATTGGGGTGAATCGATGGGGGCCGATGAAAAATTGAGCCAGCTTTATATGCTGTGGACGTAGCTTGTTTGTCTTATAGGCAGGCTTGATACCCCCGGAGTTGCACCTCCCATCCCAATAAAATTGGTGACGACACTAGAGGCCTGGCGGCTGGGCGATGGTGGCAGCAATTGAACGATGGCGAGTGGGAGAGGGACTTAGGAAATTTCGATGGAGTGGACGCATACGCAAGCGTCTGTGTATGACTAAGCAAATCGCGGATGCAAACAGAAAATGCTCGACTCAACGCTTCGTAACGTTAAACTCGCAGCCACCTTCCACATCCACTGTCGTTGACATCATGCCCGATTGTCACCGGTGCTTCTAGCATCGCGTTGGCGGGGCCCTTCCGCTCATCTCAGCCTCCCTACCGATGGGATCTCCCACTCTCGTTGGCAACCAGCAACACCAATTCCTTTCTCTTACGCCATCGCTGGTCCCAGCCGCGCCCAACCTTGGATTTCACGATCGGACACCATCACCCTTATTCTTGCCCCACCACCCTCAAATGTAGTCTGGCCGCGCCTCAATCAACACGTATCTGCCACGATCCCCAGCATCGCGTCGGCATTGCGGTAGTTTCACCAGGAACTATTTGCAGTGTTGCAGGGTGATTCCCACTGAATCAATGTGCGTGGAAAGCACTGGTACGTCATTCCCTTGGGCTGCTTTACATGTGACTGAGAATTTATTGTATTGTTTACACATTCCAGTGTCATCCATTCAATCACCCGCTCACGCCCTCATGTCCTCGCACCCGGCTCGCTCGCTTGCTCACTCGGACACCCCCTCTCCCACTTCTCACTCCCCACTCACACATTCCTATTCACACCACTACCCACCACGCTGCGCAACACTACCCACGACAGCTTGTGACAGTACTATTGTGAAGCCATGCGCAAGACCACCCACAACTACCGAGCGTGCTCTCTACTCGCTCGCCCCCGCTTGCTCACTCATTCTCTGCTCGTGCAGCCACGACATTGCAATCACGCTACTTGCAGCGTTGCAGACGATTCTCACTGGATTAATGTTCATGGAAAGCATTGGTAAGCTACTCTCCTGAACCTGTGTTGCGCATAGCTTGAGATTTATTGCATACCTTAGCCGTGTCTAGATAATTTGTTCAATCATCTCCACGCGCCCTCACGCCCGACTCACTTACACGCCCCTCACCCCCCCCCCCCCACTTGCCATCCACTCGCACGCTTCCCTCCAGGAACCCCGCGCTACACCTCACTCGCAACGCTACCCGCGGCGTCACACAACACCACTCACCAGACCGCTCAACTCGTGACACCACACTTGCGATTATCCGCTCCAAACATCTCACTTGTGTATTTCCTATTTGCTCGCCCCCCCCGCTTGCTTGTGCACTCGTGCCCTTGCTGATCCCTGGCTTGCCTATCCGACCCTCCACCATGCTCTTGGTTCATATCATCCTCGCTCTCGCTGTTATTTTTCTATCACTGTCCCTCCCTTCCACCTCTCCTTCCGCGCATCTAACACGTTACCCAGCCTCCTCTGCGCACGCTGCCTCCCAGTCCATGGCACCATCCCGCCTCAAAAACAAAAAGTCCGATGGCAAAGCCAAACACAAACGCCGAGTCCCAAAAGTGCCATGGCTGTGCAGATGTGGATGTGGGAGCATGATCAACGATAAGAGGACAGAGCATTATCACTTGGCTGGACTGGGGCCTGTGCGTGCGCAGCTCCAGTATATTCAGCGGCATGGTCATGAGCCCCCTCAAGTTTCTCGCGAGCTCTCCTCGTCCCCGCCCCCATCCCCATCCCTCTCCAAGCACCCTTCTGATCACCAGCCCCTTCCCAATCTCCCTACGTCCAGCCGCCAGATTCCCATCCCTACTGCATCGGCCAATTCTCCCGCGCGCGAAGACTCTCCTTTGGCCGCAAACAGCTCCAATTTGGCACAAGACAAGACACCCGTTGCGGAGTCAGGTGGTTTGCACATTCGGGTTGCGCTGGAAGCGGCAGATATGCCCATTGAGGATATTGATGACACCATTTCGGAGGATGAACCATTCGATCCGGAGTGGGATGCACGGCTTTGCGAGGAAGAAGAAGATGAGCACTACATGGACACGGATGCGATGGCTGCATTACGAGCAGAGTTTGAATCAGCAGTTGCTGACTTGCGTACGTCACCGGCATGAATACTTACTAGTAGCTATAAATGTAATCTCACCGCTCGACCCACAGGTGCAAGCGGCTCCCTCACAGACGACGAGCTCAACTGGATACGAGCATTCAATTTCAAGGTCGATACCTGCACGCCCGCGAACTCATTCGAAAAGCTTGCTTATGCCTTCCCCGCGCTCTCAAGCCTCCCATCCCTTGCCGCCATCCAGACCCAGATGTCGCGGCTCTCTGGTGTCGAGCCCGTTTACTACGATTGCTGCATTAACTCATGCCTCTGCTTCACCGGCCAGTATGAGAAGCTTGCGCACTGTCCTTTCGAAGACTGCAACAAGCCTCGTTTCCAGTCTGATGGGAAGACAGCGCGAAAGCGTTTTTCATACCTACCATTCACGCCCCGACTTGTGCAGCTCTTCACATCAGTCGAGTCTGCCAACATCGTCGACTATCGTAGCAGTTTCAAATATGACCCTAGTAAAAACGTTGACGTTTTTAGTGGTCTTCGTTACCAGGCGCTTCTCGGAAAGCTGGTCACTGCTGACGGAAAGAAGCTCAAACATCGCTTCTTCTCAGACCGCCGCGACATTGCCCTCGGACTCGCTGTTGATGGTTTCTGTCCATTCCGAAACCGCAAGCAGACGGCTTGGCCCATCATCCTCTTCAATTATAACCTCCCTCCCGACATCCGCTTCCTACTCGAGAACATCATCTGCGTCAGCATCATTCCCGGTCCCCGCCAAGTAAAAGACATCGACTCCTTCCTCTATCCCCTTGTCCAAGAATTCTTGAAGCTCGCGAAAGGGGTTCAGGCCCTCGACGTCCGCGACCGGGCATTTTTCCGCCTCCACGCGTACCTTATATTTTGCTTTGGTGACATTCCCGCTGTTGCCAAACTCATGAAAATGAAAGGGCACAACGGGAAGTTCCCTTGCCGATCGTGCAACATCAAGGGGGTTCGTATCATCGCAAAAGGCAACAAAAACAACACATACTACGTCCCACTCTCGCGCGATCCTCCCCACACCTCGCATATGGCCACCGCACTCCCCCTTCGCACACACGATCAGTTCTTGGCCAACGCACACCATGTCGAGACCGCTCCAACGCCCACGGAAGCTGATACCCGTGCCAAAGAGTGTGGCATCAAAGGTACACCGGTTCTTGCGGCATTGTCATCGCTGGAATTTCCTACGTCGTTCCCCATCGATTTTATGCACCTTATTTGGGAGAACGTGATCAAGTGTCTTATCTTGTTGTGGACAGGGAAGTTTTCGGCGCTCAAGAATGAGAATGACCAACCATATCACCTCAGTAAAACCGTCTGGGAAGCGATTGGGGAGGCTACCGCTGCCGCAGGCTCAACCATTCCATCCGCCTTTGGCTGCCGAGTCCCGAATATTGCGAAATCCCAAAGCGACTTCTCCGCCGAGGCATATTCTATATGGACACTCTTCCTCGCACCCGTCCTGCTGCAGAAATTCCTCAAAAAATCTTACTATGACCACTTCGTCGCACTATACATACAGATGCAGGAAGACCTGTGACGCATTATGCGCCGAGTGTCGACACGGATAATGCACTGCTAGGTCTTCCGGGAGATCCTGGGACTTGCTACATATATATTCAGAGACCGAGAACTGTTTGTGAAATCCTGGGTCCTCACGATATGACATTGGTCTCAAATAAAAAGATGCCACATCCGCGAATCGAACCTGAGGCCCACGCTTTTCAGCCTTACATCTATTTGCTGGTACCACTGAGCTAGTAGGGATAGTAATAGACCATGTCACCGTTTGCTTATACTGGATAATATCATTACTAAGCAACTAAAAAAGCTAAACGCGGAAGACATTCACAGAGTGCCTCGAGTGCACACTATCGTGTCCCCCCGAATTTTGTGCGTCGCAAAAAAGAACCGGGATCGAGCGCGTGCGTCTGCCTAGAATTTGTCAGACAAGCTGAACCCGGGTGTTGGGCGCTCGTACCTGCAATCTCGGGCTTGACGTTTCCCCAAGGCCTAAGGTCTGGGAATTCGCAGAGAAAACCGGGGTCTTGAAGCGCGCGGATCTGCCCGGGACTTTGTCAGAAATCCTGGGTTGTCAAGAACTCGGGAGTTGAGCGCTCGCACCTGGAATATCGGGCCTAGTGTATCCGTGACGTTCTGGGAATTCGCAGAGAAATCCTGGGTCTTTGCGCGCGCGGGTCTGCCTGGGATTTTGTCCGAAGTCCTGGGTCGTTGTCCAGAACCTGGGCACTGGATGTTTGTACTTCAAATCTGGGCGGAATCTTAGACCTTCCGATTGACGTGTGCTCCCCATGAGACTCACCCATGTGGTGATTGAGCGAGCGCTGCATATTTTCACCTGCCGCCGCTCCTGCGGACATCAATGTAGAGATGGGCCGGTGGTAAGAGTGCAAAGTAACTCAATAGTTAAGCGAAATTTGAGCTTACCCAGGGAATACGAAGTCGTGATGCAACTCGCGGCCTACAGAAATCCCGGCCGGCACCTTGGCAAGAAGATCTAAAGGTTTGGTAAGTCTGGCGCGACGCGCGCGTCGCGCGCATCGCGCCAACTAAAATCACGTGCGGAACCTAGCGGTGCATAAGCCAGTGAGGTAGACCTAATGGGCGCGGTGACCGCAGCAAATGTCTTGCTTAGGGCGATGGAGGAGGACACGCGAAGCATAAAGCTGGTGCAGAACTTATGCATAAGTACGAGATACGTGAGATGTGCGCCGTAAGCCGCACCTTTAGGTGGTTCCAAGACCCGCTAAAACTACCCAGAGCCACCACGGCAATGCGGCAGAAGATAACACTCGAGAAGCGTTTGACTTCCTCTTTGCGCAGATTAGCTGGGAAGCTTTCCATCGTGGGGTTGCCTTCCGCTGGGGGGAAGATGGTCATCGAGCGCCTCAGTCACAATGCCAATAACATGGATCATAGCCGAAGCGACGATGATCAGAATCAGCCGATTGAAGCTACAACTGCGATACAATATACCTACCTCTTTGATACTCTCTTCTCCTCTTTTGTCCGTCTCTTCTACTCCGCATTTCATCTCTCTCCCCTCGCCCTTGATCTCCAGATGCGATATCGTAGGAAAACCATGGCGCGTGGCGAGAAAGGTACCGGCGCACACGTGGAGCGAGCGTTTTCAGTAGCGCTACCGGTGTGATCTTTAGCTAAGTTTAATTGCGCGGGGTTACAGAGCAATCGGCGGCGGTTGGAGAGCTGGAGAGCCTCTGGGCGGTGCGAGTCAAAGAAATGAGTACACTGACCTTAGCGTTGACCTCCGCGATTGGAGCTGCGGGAGGGCGGGGGTTGTAAGAGGGAAGGATGAGGTGACCTAGGGGCGTGTGCGGTGGTGGTAACTGACGATCGCTGCCGGTAACAAAGTATGTCGAATACACGCAGGCAGCAGGGACAAACCCGGGGGATTGCTCACCAAGTCTCTCAGTTCACTGTAGGCACGACCCGGACGTTGTAAACGTCATTGCACATCAATCGAGGTCGCGTCATATGCTGTATGAGCGCAAGCACGGCCTGCACTCCTCAAGTCGATGAGGTCTGTAAACGTGTTATGTGAGTGTCAAAGCTACCGCGTTCACGACCTTTGCCATTCCGCATAAGGAAAAGCCAAATCGAGGCTAGCTGCAATGGCCTGCCTCGCAATCCAGTTCGTCGATTCCAACGCTCCCTCGAGCTCGCCGACACACATCTCAATCCGCTTCAGCTATCTCATCGCCGATTCGATTAACATGTCCTGCTTGACAAAGTACGCCCCCCTCCACGCCATTCTCAATGTGAAGCCACTTCACGCACCCGACACTACAGATCGATGTTAGAATGGCTCATCGCCAACAAAGCGAACTGCACCATACCGACGCTGTTCAAAGGGCGTTGGATCGATCTCCACGGGGCCAAAACTTCCTCCCACAAGCCCCCGTTGCGCATCAAGGTACTTTATGGGCGCGATGGGCTGATCAAGGCCAAACTGGTCAACGCGAAAACCGCGCGGGTATACATCCCGTGGACTGCCGTGGGCCATCAGGTGGACGTTGACGCAATCTGCAACGCTCTTCATGAGGAGGGTTTGAAGCGACTTCAAAAACTTGTGAGTCCACGCAATACACCAATGGATGGTTCAAGGGCTGACTGTACGTACGCTCCAGTAGTCGTAGCCGCCCCCGCCCTGAAATACGCACATATGCATTTCCCAGTGGGCCAATATGCGCTCCGTCTCCCCTTACATCTCCTTCTCCTTCACGCTTTCGTCTGTATTCAGCCGCTTGATACCCGTGCCTCTCTCATTTTGTTTTTGTTCTTGTGCTTTGCTGGGACATTCGCGGCCAGTTGCCTCCGATATCGTAACAATATAATTGGACTGCAAAGATGAGATTGCATTGAGAATGTGTTAGTAAAAAATCAATGAGGCAGGGGGACGTATAGCACAATACACTCACCCAGGGCAGAGAGCAGATATAATGATTGTTAACACCGATGTTCCTAAATACAACGACGAAATGAAACATTCGGATAACCAGTCGAGCTCTTTTGCAACGTGAGATGCGCGCTGCCAAAACGTACTGCATATCAGCATGGCTAAAACAATAAGGTCACGACAAATCGATACAGACGCGCCCAACAAAGGGACCACAGCCCACTGCATGAACCGTATGGCCCCGACGAGTATCGACCGCCTACACCGTGGTAATCAAACCCCTGGATCGATAACCCCTTGTCATCCGTCCACCTCACCTCTCCCAGAAAATCCGCCTTTCAGCTTCACGACACACGCGCAATTAAGCATACACGAGAGAGAGCGGTGGAACGGAGGACAGAAATGAAGACAGCACGTACCGACGAGGTGATGCGCGTAGCGGGTCTATTCCTCCTTGCTGAGGAGCTTTTCGCGCCGGGAAAAATCTGTGGGGAAGCTGAAAAGCTGGATATGGTGCGCAACGTATGCGCGGGCGTGGGTTTCGTGCCGCTGAGGCAGGAGGAGGGCGGAGTTACGGTTTCTACGCACGTAGAAGACGTAGATGCAGTAGAGGAGGTGCGAGAAACGGGGGGTGTAAACGACGATACGTTGGCCGAAAGCGGGTTTGTCCGGGGCGGAGAGATCGAGTGTGACACGGTGCGTGTCGATGCATGTTTCTGGTGTTCATATGGGTGCCAGCGAGAGGTATCCCGCTGGGAGGGTTTACCCCCAGCAGAAGCCTCTATTCGCTGTGGTTGCGGCCATCGAGGGGGGGTTGAGTGGGGGTTTGTAGTGGTGGTAGTGTGGGTTAGACTCGAGGGGCGAGTCTGTGGGATGTGTGCAGACCTAGGAAGTCTTGGTGTAGCTGACACTACGGGTGAGCATGGACGGTGAGATCATGGGCAAGAGGCGACATACTTTATGGGGGGTTGATGGAGAGCAGATGATGGTGGAGTGGAGGTTTGATAAGATAGAGGGGGAGATTCAAAACGACGACCCAGCCGCAGACATTATTATGTAGGAAGTGCCCGCACATCTGAGTACCCGTGAGGCTAGGTCTTATGCTTTCCTGGCGAGCTGCGCTAAACCTCAAATCAGCGTCTACAGCTGCCACCGGCGGCGCACTATGGTCCTAACTCCGATTCCCCCAGAGCCGAAGGCATCATTTCTGAATTCAAAAGAAAGCTGCTGGGCATCGGGCAGCGGCGGGTCGTGCTGGTAGGCTCGTCTATAGTAGCACAGAGTGAACCGACCCATACCCAGGGACCTGAAGCGCTGCCACGAGGGCTTTCTGCGCCGGACCACGTTAAAGTTTCACACACGTGTATATATGATCTCAATTCAAAGCGGACCATGTCACGTTCGCATGCATCACTAACTGTCGCCCTCCGGCGGCCCGCTCTAGCCCTCACTGGTCCACGTGCTGCCCCGCCCCGTCGTTTTCTACATCCGCGCTATAGTCCAGATCCTCTTCCTCCAGCGGCCCCGCAGCTTCGTCTCGGTGCGGGCCGTCATTGGGCAGGGGATCCCCGGGTGAGTCATCATCGTCGGACCCATGACTACTCGCCTATAGGGGCGCACTTTGTCAGTGGGTGGCGAGCAGGTATTCGTCCCTAAACACATACCGCGTCGCAGTGGTGCTGATGCACCATCTGATGAAACTTGGGGAACATTTGGCAGTTTACGTCGTAGCTTAGTACCTATGTGTATCGCACTGTCAGTCATGTAACTACAGCGGACATCGAACAGAGAACGCACAACTGCAGCGCCGTCGCGAAGGCGGAAATTTGCATCGCCACACAGATAGAAGGGCGCATCGCCCTCCCCCGATGTCGAAGGCACTGTCCCGCGGGACGGTGAATCGCTGAGGACCATGTCGTCGTCATCGGAGTCGTATGGAGCGAGGTCAGGCATGTGGTCTGATTCCGTCCCGTCCGTTTGATCGTCGGGCCTTGGAGTGGTACTCATGGTGGGCAGCGACGCTGGGCTGAGGAGACTTGCAATTTATACTTGGCGGGCAAAAGCCCAACCGCTTGTGCGCTCCGCCTAGGCTTTGATTTGCGCAGAGAATCAATGAGCCGCAGGGGCCAAACGGACAGGCGCCCATATGTACAAATTCCGCACCACATGCAAGGTTGGAGCTCTTACGTGTTCTCTGACTCCGCGTCGCGCTGCGGGATTTGAAGTGGGTCTATGCACCATGTAGAATTTTAGCGTGTTGATCGATCGACCAAAGAAGGCATTTGCTCACCCATGTTGATCTCCTCCGGCGCCGGCATAACGATTTGGTCTGTGTGTAACATTCAGTGCGGTGATCGTCCAAGAACCACGATCGATCGCATACCTGCCAGGCGAAGATACATGGCTTGCATCTTGTAGCAATATGCGTTTCGGCCCCGCTCGAGCGGAGTGGCGGCTCCGGGAGTCACGAGTTCTGCCCAAATTTTCGCGTAGAAGCGAAAGTATTTATCAGCACGAATCTTCTCTTTTTCAAGGATTTCCGACTCCTCCAGCCAACGATCCCGACGTGCGCGCGCGCGGAACCAAAGCACCCGGTCAGCTACACGTGAATTTATTCAGTTTGACCCAGTCGCTAGGAAGCACGAGCACTGACCTTCGGTTGACCAATCGGCCTCCGTAGTGTTCAGGGCTCGAGAAACCAGCCATATCCATGATATACTGCGCTGTCCCTTGCCCAGCGCGTTCTCTTCCCATCTATCGTCGGCCGTGGTCCCCCGCAGATCCTCCTGCTCCAGCTCGCGGAAGGTGGGATGGTCGCTAGGCATCCCAAGGTTGCGTAGCGCTTTCCTGGCTCTGCGGTACTCGCCCGCATGTTTCTCGACGTCCGCTTGAAGAGCTTGGATTTGGGTCTGCATCCGAGTATGAGCTTTTTGGCCCCGTCCGCTCTTCTGCCCTTTTTTCATCTTCAGGCCAAAAGCGCGCTTTTTGATCACGAGTCGTAGGTCGTTGAGCGCCTCGTGAGCTTGTGCCTCCCGAAACTGGTATTCCGTTGCCGCGAGTGCCTGCAGATCATACGTTACCCGCTCGGCTGGGCTGTATGATGATGGAAGCAGCCGGGCCACATCTTCGACATCCGCTCCTTCCGCTTCCTCAACCACGGGCACAGATGCCATGTGGATAAGACGGTGAGGCCACCAGTCGTCCAGGCGCTGGGCGAGCTGAGAGCGGAGAGCACTGAGGGCCGAGCGGGGATCTGCGGTCGCGCGCTTGAGCTCGCCCGTCTTCTTGAGCTCACTGTAGAGGTCCCGGGTTTTCGCACTGGGTCCATAGCTCGAGTGAATGACAAGCGTATCAGACGTGATGGGGGCGAACGTACCGCAACGTCTCGATTTGTATCCCTTCGACCACGAATGCTAACTCGGCGGACAGTGGCGCGACCCCCGAGTGCGGGGCGGCTGAAGGTCCCTGTTTGCTCGCTTCCGCTTGCAGGAGATCGTTGACGAGCTGCGCGAGAGATGGCGCTAGGATACAGGCAGTCAGGGCTAGGTCAAACTTTTGGCGCGGCAATGACCCACCGCTACCCCTGTCGGGTTTAAACACGCTGACGACCTTCTTTCCTTTCAGCGAAGGTTTTTCGTCTAGGAGCTCCCACTTGGCCAAGTCCGCGTCTTGTGTTGCGGCGCAGAGGTTGTCGAATTCCCTACAGGCACTTCTATACCAAGACAGAGCGTCGGGATGGGCCCTATTGAGCGTGGTTGCTAGATATAACCCTGAGTCAGTGCGTGACCCAGAATTGGGCGATTGGAGTCGACGTGCGCAATTTTATCATCTTCTTGAAGTTGACCTCATTCATGGTATCGTCCAAAACTTCGTGCCGATGGCACGTATTCATCTCGCGGGTGCTCGTGGCGACGCCGTTTGTTTCGACCCAGTTGCGTTCCGGCGCCTCACCGTCCGTCCGGCCCGACCCCGGGGTAAAATTAAGGGAGTACAGATATTGGCAGTCTTCTACGTGCGCCAGGACATGCATCTTCGGAACCACGTAGACGACTTTCTTGAGGTGATCCTGACCGATGTGTGGAAAGCGTGTCTGGAAGCGCTCCTTGAGTCGGCGATGGAATTGACAGTTGATGTCATACGAGAACCAGATTCGAGGGATTGTTTCAGTCCCTGATAGTGCGCCAGCCAGAGCGTAATCCCCGTGTGAATATCTCTCCCCTTTCTGGAGATCGACAGAAGCATTTGGCCGGAAGAAAGAGTGGCGGGCGCACACGACCGACAGTAGCCCGCTCACCACGGTGTTCTTGTACCGGCCGGCCCGGAGGACATTCCCTGCCTTAAAACCGCTGCAAGTTGACGGCTGTGGGATAGTGGATTTAGCAGCAAACAATCGCCCGCAAGAAGAGCTTTACCTCGTGCTCATCCCCCACCTTCGCCAGATACTCATGAAATGCCTTGTCCTCGCGGAAATACGCAGCCCCTGGGTGGAGATGGAAATCTTTGGGATCACTTGACTTGGCCTTCTGCTGCGCCCTGAAATTGGCATCCATACATAGAAATAATGCATCCTGGTAGCTATGGGAGCGGAAGCCGTGAGCCAATGAATCTTTGAGTGACAGATGTTGCTCACGGTTTGGGGTCGAGGTTCTTGGGATCAAAATTAATACCGGGCTGTGGGCACCCTGGGCAGATAGTGGCGATCGAGCCCTTGTAAGGCGCTGGGAGCTTCTTGTCGATGCCCAGGGGCTGTCCGCTCCGAAGCTTAAGCTGGAGATGACGCCAGAACCAGAAAACCACCCGAAATCCGTCGTATCGGGCCTGCGGGAATGGGTACATCCTGAATTAAACGATGCCGGCGGACGGATGCAAAATAGCCCACCTGGACATCGTGTGGAGCAACCCCATCCGTAAAGCGACAAAGTGCCTTGGCATAGTCGTATATGACCATATGTGACTCCCAAGTCAACGTGTGGAAGTGCGTGAGCGAGGCGACCGTGTATGCCGACCTCGGCTTTGATATGGTGCCAGGGAACAGTCGAGCTCCCAACAGCTGAGCGGCGTGGCCGGGCGCGTGTCGACATTTGCAGAATCCAATGCGCACGGCATGAAACCCATTGATGTGAGCAACTTTGATCAGCTGACCATTGGCATCCGCGTTGAGAGAAGGGCATCGGGTGCCGCCGTGACCGAGGTGATAAGTAAGCCCGAGATCACCCAAAGGCGCTTTCACGAAGTGCCCGTTTTGCCATTTCTCCGTGACGTGAAACGGAAGGAGCTGGTGGGCCTTGACCGCGCATTCGGGGCATCGCAGACGATCAGGATCGCATTCCAAACAACGAATACTTCCTACCACCTGAGGAGCGCATCCACATGGTGCATCAGGATTCGCAGGAGCTTCCATTTGAAGCAAGGCCTGGATAAAGAGATCGGTTTTTTCTTGGAACTGGGCAAGCATATTGGTAGCCTTCTGGAGTTTAGTCGTGGATACTCGGGCGCGAGGACAACCTAACACTTACTCTCGAGGGACCCCACACTTCGTCCTCTTCCTCATCCTCTGAGTCCTCCGCGCACTCGTGTTCCGATTCCGGCTCGGGCAAAACCATGCTGGCTTTCAGCAGTTTGCTACTCTTTATGCGCGTCTCCTTGCGTGTGCCCCGACCGCGCCCGGTTACAACTATTTTTGTCATTCGTACCTCAACCTTTCGCGTCTCAATGTGACGCGCCGTTGGAAGCTTGGGTTTGAGTCTGGGAGGCATGGTACGATCAAGAACTGATTGAGCGGGGGGAGGCGAGTATGGACGTAGGTATATACACGCAGTAGAGGAGAGATGAAGGCACGTGATGCAAAAGAAAAAAAATTGAGGAGCGGATAAAACAAAAATGAATGGGGCGTTCGATCGAGTCGAGTAAAGTTCTATAACGGAATGATTCAATCAGGATATAGATAGAACAAAATGAAATGAATGGAGTGCCCTCACAGTTTCAGGCGCTAGAAGGTCCACCCGCTTCGCCAGACGACGCAGCGGGAGCTTCGCCGGTGCTAGTGCCAGTGCCCGCCGCCGCCGCTTTCATTTCCCTCCGTTGACGCTGGGAATAGTGGTTCTTGCGCTTTCTCTTGCGAACAGCCCCGGGGACGCTGGGATCGGGGGTGCTATCCGGGAAATCGCTGGCACTTGGCCTGCCTTGAGCACGGGGTCGTTTGACACCGCCCGGGAGCCCGCCAGAAGTGCTGACATGGCCAGTGGCCACAACGGCACCGGGTATTTTTTCGGGGGCAGAGGGGGCGGCGACAGAAAATTGGCCACTGGCAGAGCCGGCGGGAGCGGCACGGAAAGGTTGGCGTGGGGGTGGCACGCGAGGTGGCCTCGCCGTCTCGGCCAACAACACGGCGTCGAGGGATGTTTTCGCAACGCCGGGCTCATCCACCCGCGCGCTGTGCATCTGGACTATGTCCGTCTTCCTTGCAAGGGCGTAGCCTGCCCCGCGATGCGTGTTGATGATGGTTCCTCCCTGTGCAAGACCCTTCCATGGAGCAATCTCGCTCTGGGGATCTGAGATGTAATCAACATGCCAGACGGCTACGCCATGCGACATGGCCATGCGCTCGAAGTCGCCGGTTCGGCCGGCCCATTCGACAATCACACCGGTAAAGTGGTCGAGCCTGGGTATCGGAGCTGTAGAATCAATGGGTGCCGCAGTCGGGCGCGGCACCATACTGGGGACCGTCGGCTGCATCTTCTCTTGCAGAAATATCCATCCGAACAGCTCGGCGATCGCGCGTTGAAGATCCACCAAATTGACCAACATTTGAGGGTACGTCCCCTCCCCCTTGATACTATCCCATTTCAGCCGATCACCATAGAGCGGCATGCGAGTGTAGTGAACGGCGGTCTGGCGAAGCTCCAGGGCATGCCTGACCCCGATGTCGTGGAATCGCTTCAAATCGGTCAGCAACTTAGCCCCGAAGCGGCCTGTGGGACCAGTTTGCAGCCACAGTCCATCGCCGAACTGGGCTGGCTTCCAGTAGATAGGCGGGGGTTTCCAGCCGCGAAAGCCTTCACCCCACATGGATTGCGTGGGGATGTAATGCAACCACACGCGATTCCGCTGATAATTGATCGTATTGAAAAGCCAGTCACGATCGCCGTATGTGCCGTCTGGTGAGAGTGGGGGACGCTGTTCGCCTGCCCGCTGCGCCCTCTCCACAAGACGAGGGTGGGTAGGATTGTTGGGGAAGGACGAGGAATTAATCGAGCGCAGTTGGAAGCGATCGGGCCCCATAGCGTAGAAATGATAGCGGCTTTCGTAGTGATGGCTCGACATTGCTTTTGGAGCGAGATCGTAAGCAATCGCTGGGGTTAGCACACATTAATACAACTCACGGAGAGTCCGGGAAGATGACGAGCAGACCGAAGAGAGGGGAGGCGAGATTTGAGGGCGAACTGCTAGGTGAGGGAATATAAACGGAGCGTGTCGGCAAGGAAGCTGCGGGTAGCGGATGAGACGTAGGAACATACACAGGCAATATCTAATGGAGCTTGAATGCGACTTGTGGAGGGATCCAAGTGGTATGATCAGAGATCGTAGGTGAGGTTACACAAGTAAGTCCGAATAAACGAACTTGTTTGCGGTGTGCGCGGATAGACGCAGCACTAGTATTTCGCGCGGGTAAACGCAGCGAGTGGCAAGCACGGATAAACGTGCTTCGAAAGCCGCAGACAACCGAATGCACGGGTGAGACTACGGACAGCTATCCCGAATGAACGAGGACAAGCGTAGGCAGGGCGAGGTAACTGGGTTATCGATACTTGTGCAAAAGGGGTGCGTTGAACCGAGAGTACTTACAGCGCGACGAGGCGCTAACGCTGGGACTAGTGGCGGCCGCGAGGTCGAATGTTTGAGCTTGAAACTTGACGCCTTGAATCTTGAGCTTGAGGTGGTGGATATTGACAGCTGGCTGCTGCGTGTTCGCCTTGAAGCCGGATACAAACGGCTGATGTAATCTGGAGCCCCACCTTATCTCAAGTTTCAGCGTCCCAGAAGGCCAGCGCTCAACGGTTCTCGAGCGAAGTACTGGTGGTAATTAGCGCTGCCTCTTACGCTGTATTCCTGTCGCTTGCGCTACTGCCGCGTGCCATATACCCATGGATCCAGACGACCCGGCGGCGACTCTCTCGCATCAACTGTGCAACCGCGCTCAATAAATTTAATAGCAACGTACTGTGAGTAGTAGGTCCTTTAATGTTGTTATCTGAACATACTGGCCACGGTGACCTGTCTATCGGGAACCTTCTAATAAGCGGAGGCGTGTCTGTCTATTCGGACCCTCCCCAGCGATGAAGGCTTGTCTGTCTATCCGGACCCTTCTCATTAATTTGTGCGTTCATTCGCGCGAAGCCCCATGCCCGTCCATTCGAGCACTTTGCAAACAGGTCCGTTCATCCGGACCTATGTGTAACACTTCGTTCTGTGCTGGCTCTTGTCTTGCGTAGCCATCATAACCTTGCTTCTGTGCGGCAATTATCTTTGCGCGAAGGCCGTTTCCCTATGCCATAGCTGCGGTATGCAGTAAGTCAGTCAAGCACACCCGCGGCCGTGTACTGAACTTGAAGTTGCCAGATTTGATCACTAACTACGGTCGCACGCAAGTCGCACGCGCCCCATCGGCACTCATTCGGTCGTAAGTCCGTTTTTGGTCCAGACCGTGTACGTCGTTATCACGATGCTGAGGGCCCCACTGCCCACGTGCCAACGCCGCCGCTGCAGGAAGTCAAAGCGAGGTCCGGCGGTGGCGGGTGCAAACTTAGCGGAAAAAAAAGTCGTCCGATCAATAACAGCCACAGCCTCTCGAAGAAAAGAGAGCGAGGGACTTGCCCATCCAAGTCACTCCTCCATACTTCACTCGTCCATTCCGCATCCATCCCCAATCTCCCTGCGCAGCACGCTCTATGGATGATCTCAGTGATGTACAGGCGGCGTGGTCTAACCGCGATGTGACCCCGAGGCCAGAGGAGCCAGCGGAATCGCAGAATACGAGCGCCACGACCGCGCGTAAAGCGAGCACCAACAAGGGGAAAGGGAAGGAGAAAGGGAAGCCGCGGCAGTCCTATAATGCCGATGACGACGAACAGCCTCCGCCTCTCAAAAAATCATCCAAGTCCACTTCCGTTGGTGACGGCCCCGCTCCTCCCAAACCCCGCCCTCGTCCCCGGCCGCCTGCGCGCAATGCGCCGGCGGATCCCGTGTCGCCCCCACCCCCGCCTATGCCTCCCAAATCGCGCCCTCTTCCCCAGCCACCCGCACGCAAGCCCCCGGCGAATGCCGCTTCGCGTACTACAAGCGCGGCCTCAGCGCACCCCACTATTGTTCTCGAGACGGATGATAGCGATGATAACACGCGTCGGCCCAGGCCCCCTGCAACGGGCTCTGCGTCCCGCACTGCCGCCTCTGCTTCGCGCGCCTCCGATCCGCGCACGACCTCTGCCCCACCTGCGCCACGCAATGCCCCCGACGCGTCCGCCCCTGGCAAATCGGGCTCCTTCAACAAGGGACCGAAGGGCGCTAGCGCGTCCGCCCTCTCTTCGCGCGTTCAGAATGGGAGCCCCGAGGAGGAAGTTGGGAAAGGTGGCTCGATTGCAGAGGAAGAAGTCATTGCCGTCGATCTCGCCGCTTCCGATGATGGGATCGACGTTGCCCCTCCGCGAAAGCGCAAGCAGAAGGGAGCCGCCCCGAAGAAGGCTCCAGGGGCCCGTGTGCATCGTCCGGTTACGTTTTCGTCACCCGATGCTGAGAAGTGGCTAAGGGCTCGTCTTGACGGGTTTTACCTCCGTGTCAAGACTGCCGATCAGAACGCGAAGGCGTGGTGGCAAGATACTGTCCTTCCCAAGTTTTTTGACCTTTGGCCTCTGGACCCCCAGTGGGACGAGGACGAGGAGATATATGTAAGCATACCTTGCGTTTCTTGGCCGCTTACGTCGCTCATTCCTTTTTTCTCCCTTAGCGTTATTATCGCTGGGCTCTACGCGAGAGCAGGAACAAACCTGTGACCAAGCTGGACAAAGCCCGCACGCCATTGGTGTTCCCGAACAAGATTTCCGTAGCGTACGCGCGCCCCAAGAAGGCCAGCGCCAAGCGGATTTTCGCGCTCGAGCATCTCGAGCTCATAGCCGACTATACCGACCAGGCCAAAGAGTCGCTCATTGCGGAGGGCCGTAGTGATATCGCCTGTCGTGTGTATCAGGCTGCGGTCGACATGGCGTGGGACGAGCTCGATGCCGAGTATCAGAACTATTACGGATCCGAGGCCGGTCGCAGGCGAAACGAGCCAGAGAACGTCGAGGATAAAGAGGGGTATGTAATCTAGCCCGTTTATGCGATTGATGTGATTGGCCCGACCACACGCTGATGATGGATGTATCGCTCAGATTCCTTGCGCTGCTCCAAGCCACCGCGCAAGTCTGGCTTTGGTCAACCCAGATGCGCTGTCCCGACGGCTGGGCGTTTTCTCTGATGGCGTGTGGTCCTGTGGAAGACGGCGAGCTCGACAGCTGGGTGTAAGTAATCTTGCCTCTTACTCTGAACTACTGTGCTTATCATTGCCTCTATCAGCGTGGATATGCCCCCTCTAGGCGCCAGCTGTGATTTCGGCAAGCTAAAGACGGAGGACTTCGATTGGGACGACTGGGTTGGCACGCCGTGGGTTGACTACAATCTCGCCGCACGAGGTATGCGCAGCATGCATAATGATACCTATCCATGTCTTGCTAACTCGCGCCTCGCTATCCAGAGCAGCGGAAGAAGGACTGTGTTGGGGAATATGCGGACAGCAAAAGCGAGATCGAATGCATGCGACCCCGCATCAACATCAGCGATGATATGGACAGCAAGAGCATGATCCGCGAGCTCAAGCGGTACATCAGGGACTTGTATGGTAAGTATCATTCTACTTTCCCAAAATTACACGTCTCATCGTCGATTGTCCAGTCTATTCTCGAACTGAGGCAATGGCTTCGGCCCAAGAAAAGCTCGACTGGGACGACTTCATTCAGCACCCCGACAGCTATCTTACGGCGTCCAGCATTCCAGACACTATCAAGTGGGGCCCCCTCGAAGAAATGAGGCCCGTGCATGTAGCCATGCTGTGCGGGCATATTGAGGCGAGCGATAGCGATGAGAACCCATTCTTTGGGTTTACTTTTGAGAACGCAGGCGCAGGGGCGGATGGCGATGACGGAGGTAGGTGTCTTGTTGCCTTAGAGCGCGCAATCCCATCTGAAATCCACTGCGTTAAAGACGCGGCTGCTGGGGAAGACGAGGAAGCCGTCGATGAGGGCTCCCAAGCCGGGGTCATCGAGGATGATGGCAGCGACATAGAACCCGCAGAAGTTGCCGCGGAGCCCGAAGACACACCCGCCGCATCGACGGCGAAACCCAAAGCGTAAGTAAGATAATTGGCGCGAAAATTATACCAGTGAACTGACCTATTTCAAAGCGGCAGAGCGAAGGTTACCGCGAATAACAAAGGAAAGGCGGGTTCTGCCAAGAGACGGTAAATCTTACTCACTCTCACGCTGAGCCAGTAGATTCTAAGAGCTCTACTCCCACAGTGCCGAGACCGAACCTGAGGGGGGGGAAGAGGGTCAGGAGGTGGCGGCGCCAGCGAAGAAGCGGCAAGTTATTCATTTGCATCCAGAAGCTGGAGATACTAATGCGTTCATTCAGGGCCAAGGTCGGGGAAGCTGTACCCGCAAAATCCCCCGCCCGCGCGCCCAAGCCTCAAGGACGGCCACCGGGCGCCCCCAAACAGGCCATCGCGGCAGCGCAGGAAGACGCCGATGGGCAGGTGGAAGACGAGCAAGCGGACCCCGCCCCTGCGCCCACCGGCGGCCGCCAAAAACGCCATCGCGGCTGCGCAGAAGGACATCAACGAGCAAGCGGACCCCGCCCCCGCGCCGAAACACCAAGGGCGGCCGCCGGCGGCCGCCAAACGGGCCATCACCGCTGCGCAGGAAGACGTTGGTGCACAAGCTGAAGACGAGCAAGCAGGTCCCGTCCCCGCACCCAAGCGTCGAGGACGCCCACCGGCGGCCGCCAAAAACGCCATCGCGGCTGCGCAGAAGGACGTCGACGAGGGAGCCGAGGGCGAGCAAGCAGACCCCACCCCCGCGCCCAAGCGTCGAGGGCGTCCACCGGCGGCCGCCAAAAAGGCCATTGCGGCCGCGCAGAAGGACGTCGACGCACAGCCGGCCCCGCCTGCTAAAAGACCGCCAGGACGACCGCCAGCGGGCGCCAAGAAGGGGAGTTCTGTCGTGCAGGGTGATGTTGATGGGCACGGTGATGTCGACGAACAGCCGGACGAGGACGCTCCTGCGCCAAAACGACAACGCCCGCCAGCGGGTGCAAAGAAGCCCGGTGAAGCAGCAAAGGGGTAAGCAAATTCAAACTTGCGTGGTCGCAAGAACCGTGTATACTGACGTCTTCCACATGACCTAAGATCGCATGCTTTGGGTGAGGAGGAGGAGGAGGCGGATGGAGAGGCGGAGGCGGAGGCGGAGGCGGCGCCATCGAAATTAAGCAGCACCGGCCGCGCGATCAAAGCACCAGTCCCCTTTGATCCTTCCTTGCCTCCCAAGCCCAAGCCCAAAGCAAAGAAGAAGAACTAGCTGGTCCGCGTCTTTCTTGCGTCAAAGGCCCATTCACAATGTGAGTATATTCTGAATACCTTAACGTTTCAGCGGAATTATTTCTAATCGCGATCGTAGTTCACTTTCATGTATATCCTTTCTTGTGCCCGATTTAATATCATGTTTGCAGTATCGTATGACTCTAAGTCCTCGGCCGTAGCCACGAAGCGCTGTGCCGGTGGGGTAGCGCATCTAAAGAGACTTCACAGGCCGTTCGCGTATGCACGCACAATATTTAGATATAGGTAGCTCTTTTTTTTATACCAGATTACACTGATGGTTCACCTATTACAAGCGACTCTGCAGGGGCCAACGTGCTAAAAGTCTGGGACTTTGATCCCAAAATCTTGCCGATCTCAGGTCTTCCTAGGATTAACTTGAGCGCCGAGACCCAGGACTTTGACCTTGGGGCGAGTGCTAAATCTCAAGTCTTCCTAGGATCGACCTGAGTGCCAAGACCCAGGATTTCGAATTTGGGTGAGCGCTACTAGTCTTAGGTCTTCCTAGGATCGGCCTGGCGCCAAGACCCAGGACTTCGAATTCGGGTGGGTGCTACTAATCTCAGGTCTTCCTAGGATCAACTTGAGCGCCAAAACTCAGGATCTCGAATTCGGGTTTCTAGGATGATGGTACGCTGTACGTTAGTCTAGGATTCAGGATTGTTTCCGGGGGCATGATGGTATGCAAAAAGTTTAGGATTTCCAAGAGGGGCATGGAAGTTTCAGGATTTCTCGCCTCGTCGTGGATCTCCATAGCTATTGGATATCCTTTTTACAGCATAGTGGCCTACTTGGACTACGGAGGCCACGGTGTAGTAAGAGTGCTATGGCCTAATGGTAGATGGTGTTATAGCTGACATATATTATGATTATTATCTAGGGGATACATGTTCGAATCCTCTCGATGTCAACTTTTTAGCACCTATGGGATAGTCACCAGCTGGCATTCTGGGCTCGAAATCCCAAGTTCAGTTAAATCCCAGGCTCGATGGAATCCCAGGTTCAACTTTCTCGGCCGAGCCTGGGATTTGATAGGAAGACCCGAGCGTGCATTATGCATGCCGAAATTTCACGCATAATGCGTGCTAGGTCTTCCTGCATCGGTAGGTCAACTGTTCGTCGAGCTTATTACGCTTCTCACCATTTGTATGCGCTATGAGCTCACACCAAAGGATGTCAGGTCTGTCCGCGATGGCTTCGCAAAATGGGTGGAAAGGTTCGAAGAGTAAGCGATGACATGACATGTACATGTTAATCACGAGCTAATGGTTATGTTTAAATTGTTCCTTTGCAGACTTTACTATCACTCCGAGCCTGCCCGCCTCCCTGTCTGTACTATCAACATCCATTCCCTCTTGCACATCGCGGACACTATCGAACAATGTGGCCCCGTTTGGGCCTATTGGTGCTTCGCGGTCGAGCGCTTCTGTGGTTCGCTCTTACGCACCATTCACAGTCGTCGGTTCCCATTTGCAAGCCTTGATAAGCGTGTCAAGGATCTTGCCCAGCTCGATCAACTGAAAAAGCGGTACAATCTTTCGACAACTCTTGATCTCTCGCCGCGCCAGCGATTGAGAGACAAGGGCATTCATATAGGAGGATGTAAGGTGTCGATCCCTCCATCCTCGGATACATGTACTAATTTCTGACCACTAGACCCGGAGTACATATTTCTGGTCAAACGAACACTCCAACTAGATGCATCCCAGAAGCTCCTGCGCCAGCGTATACGCAACCATCTTCAAATGACCTTTGAGATCAGCCTCGATCTAGCGGCAAGCCTAATTCCCGACACACTAGATATGTATGGCAAGATGGAGAGATGGGAAGGGGGGAACATGATGCACGCGTCGGACGTCATTCCCGTTGGGCCTAATGACCGAGACATGACGTGGGTTAAAGTACGAAAATTGCGCCAATCGTTGCTTTGTATGCACGCTAATTTACCTTTTCCCTTCTCAAGTATGTTCAGCTCGTTGACCAGCTCGCCAACCATCGCAATCAGCCGCCGTTCTTCAAGAAACAAGAGTTCTATGGACAAATCCAGAAGATCGTCACATTCACAGTCCACCCTTCGCCCTCATTCCCGAATATCAATGCACTAACTCACATTGTGCTCGCTGTCATCGCACCGTGCCACATCGTCAAATCCAAGAAAATCAAATTTCCGCATTATCGAAAACTCTGTCCTTTCGAGGTTGTTGATGTTCACTACATCGAAGCGCTTGTCGGGCGAGTCAAGCGGCAAGGCACATCAGACTGGTATATCGTCGAGCGCGAAGGTATATTCGCGCGCATCCAACTCGCTGACCATTCAGAGCTGGATATGGAGGCTTCGAGGGGATTGAGGCACTCGTGAAATATGATTTAGCTGTATATTCACCATCTCTGATACTCGGAAACACTGAAAGACGTGCTAACGATCTGTGAACTGTCGCGGGTAGTGAAATTTCATGCGTGATTAAGTGTCGGGCACTCCGAGGTTGAGCTCTCTCGGCCTCACTCATGTCCAAAAACCTGGTTTTGACCCTTCGCAAAATACAGTAGTTACAAAACAGTGAAAATCACCGCGGGAGCTCCGCACAGTGACAAGTGTGCTCAATCCCCTGTGGTGGTGTTTAGATTCAGCGAGGTTGAGGCTGTGGCTGTCATCACCATGATCATTCTGCGGTACAAGATCGAGCTGAACCCGGACCTTTTCACGATAATTCCTGGAGAGACACCCCGTGCTACTCGAGAGCGATTGTTAAAGACGCAGCAGATTCTTACGTTGGCTCCAGAGCGGGCGCCGCTTCTGTTCAGAAGGAGGGTATGATCTCTTGGATGCTATGGGCTTCTCACACGTACACAGTGCTAGGCCGTATCATACAGAACTCCGGTGTTAGTATACAATCAATGCTATCCCCTTTACCAAAAAAGAGGCGCGCAATCAGCGATTAGGATTGCCCATGTCACAATCGCATGCGCAATGTGGTTTGACTGTATGCGGACCGGATGCAAAGAGATTATTGTGACAGTGTGACAGTGCAGTTATTACCGTTGAACTTGGAACCACCATTCACCCTCACGAATACTACGGGACCTAGGTCGGCGAGGACACAGAGCGCTTACAGCGGAGAGAACACTTTCTAATAACTTATAACTTTGCTCGGATAACCCGCTTTCTTCTGGTGACTTTGGCGACTTTTTTCTTTGGGAATCATGGTGCAGTTGCGCGAACGTCGCTCTCGTCCGTCTTACGCTGCCCTCTTTGCTGTCGATGGCGATGATGAAGAGCAACCGCTGGAAGAACTATCTGATTCCGACGAGTTTGTCGAGGAGAGCAAGACAAAATCGCAACGAGGTGGTGGAAAAAAGAAAAAGGCAGACAGCGAGAGCGACTTCGATCCGGGCGTGGAGGAAGGGGAGGACGAGGAGGACGACTGGGCGGAGGGCATGGTAGACGACGCGATAGACGAAGACGACGAAGACGAAGACGGCGACGATGACGATCGCGATTCCAATATAACCCACAAGGGAAAGGTGTCCAGAGCAGCGAGGCCGAGAAAGGGCAGATCCAAGATGCCGTTCTCCAACTCCATCATCGCCGGCAGCAGTATGTCGGGCTATGGCCATCTTCTGGCTCCGACCCGCAGTGCTCCTCCCCGTATCCACCGCGGGACTACGACGCTGACCCACCTCCGGGGCGCGCTGCGTCGCATCCAGCTCTACATCCGACCTGGTCCCGGCCTGCGCCTCACACATCGACCCTTGCCATTTGAGCGCGAAAGAGTGGCGCGGACGACGGGTGTGGGTGAGTACGCTGCTGTAGAAGGACGTCTAGGGAGAGCTTGGGTAAGCTCGATCGCCAGTGGTCCCGTGTGGGAGCTGATCGAGGATAGAGGCTGGTGGAAGGAGGTGCAGGGCAGCTTGGGGATGGACGGGCTTGAGAAAATTGGAGGCGAGGAACTTGCCAAGCTCTGGGCGAGGCCTATTGTCTACGGCGACGTTGAGTTTCCCCAGGGATGGACAATCTTGAGCCGCGCGTACGCACCCACTCCCATTTTTACCGGTTTAAATACATTTAAGATCTTTATGTTTGACTTCAGCGAAGCTACTCCATTTCTACCTTGTGTGATATCTGCGTCACCCGATAAAACCATCACACCGCCCCCTCCCCTCTCTTGTTCATTTGGTCCCTTTGGCAACCAAAAACGCGTAGATTTGAGCATGTTTGAAACCCTCCAAATGGGTAGGCTCCTCAACTCACTTTATGTAGATACGTACTCAATCGTCTATTCTAGACGAGCTTTTCCAAGACAGTAAGGCGCACGTCCTAAATGCTGGAGGACCCGTCTGGGGCCTCGATTGGTGTCCCGTAACAACCGAATTCAGCGCTGGTCGGTCCGTCTCCATATCTCCCCACGTCACTCTGACCATATTTTCTGGCACTGCAGAATCTGATCACACACAGTATCTCGCCGTTGCTACATTTCCTTCGTTTGCTCACACACCGACGACGTCCTCTCGTCTCGACCGCCCGGCGAAAGCCGGTATCCAGATATGGTCCTATGGACCAAGTGGGAGTGTCGCTGAAGGGAAGGTGGACGTGGGCAAAGCTCGATGCGAGATGGTGCTTTGTATCGAAAGCGGACCCGCAAATGAACTCAAATGGTGTCCAATGCCATCGCACGATCCGGTTTGCATATGTTTACTTGCTTGTTCCATCGCCTTCAATTGATTCCCTTCTCTGAACGAGCAGCTGATCTCTGGAGAGTCTGACGGCCCTCGGAAACTGGGAATCGTAGCTGGAGTATTTGGAGACGGCTCGCTTTCGTTTTATGCTGTGCCACACCCGAGTTCTATCCGCCATCTACAGACGGATCCAGAGGGGCCTATATTCGGTACTTCTTTTCTGATTTCTTGGGCTTTACTTCGATGCACTCACCTCGCGTTCGCACAGTTCACTTCCCAGAGCCGTTGCTCCGCATCGAAATCCCCGAAGCAGGATTTGTTTGTCTTGACTGGGGTAATAGCGAGCTCGTTGCTGTTGGATGTACAAATGGTTTAGTCATTTTCTACCTTGATCGTACTCGCCTCTTCCCACTTATAGCGCATCGCGCCGATAGGCTCAATTGCGGTATACAACTTTAAAGACTGCCTACAACAGAAGAGCAGGAACGAACGTATGTAATCCCTTTTCCATACTCCGTTCCACCCACCGTGTCAATATAACCCCGTGGCCCAAACTTAATAGCGATCTTGCCCAACCATTACATATCCGTGCACCAGTCGTTGGTACGGAGCGTGGCTTGGGTTCGCGCGCCTCCATTCGACGCACAGGGCCTCCCTCTGACAGAATGCGACCCCACGACGATTGCGAGCGCGTCATATGACGGCTGTCTCATCATGACTGATTTGAGGGAGCTCGGAGGGTTTAGCCTTTTCCGGGTTCGGGGTAAGGTCATCTCCTGATTTTAAATGCTCTCTCACTGAGAACCATTGGTGCCCAATAGACCTGGTGACGAGCGTCGCGTATTGTTCCTATGCTGGGTCCGTCGTGTCTGCAGACCACGAGAATCTGATCAAGTCGTATGCTGTCGCGCCGTTGGTATTCGGAAAAGGGCACTCGGTTTTGCAAACGAGGGGTCCATCCTGGGTATGCAACTCTTATCGTGTGCTTGGTTCGCGGTTGTTCACATCGAGTGCGCACCCTTAGGATATATCTGTGTCAGATTTCCATCCTTATGTGGCAACTGCATCAAGCGATGGAACATGCTCAACGTCGAACAGTTACAAGTCACCGAGGAAGAGAGGGATCGTGGTATGTCTCCCGCTCCTTCCCATATTATAAGACTAAGCCTACATATCCTACTAGGCGAAATTTATACATACGATATATCACATCGATTACAAGCGCAAAACAGGAGAATACCGAATGCTGGAGAACTTCTTTCCACGCGTGCGTCGTTTCTGCAATCACGGTGTGGCCGCGGCTCTGATTCTCTTTTTGCGTACGCAGGAAATTGGTGATACCGAAGTCGGGAAACACAGAGCCAAGAAGAAGGCCGCGACTCAGCCCGCCGAGTCAGGCACAGCTGAGGAGCCAGCCAGCACCGTCGGTCCATCCTCCAAGAAGTTGGCGGAAGGCTCTGGCTCGTGGCCCGTTGAGGTGGGCGTTCACCGGGTCGCGTGGCATAACGGCGCGGGCATGGCGCGCTCGCCGCTGCTTGCGTCTGGAACGGCGTGTGGGTTGGTGCGGATCGACTGGCTGGAGGGGAGGTTCTTCTGTGATCGGATGCCGTACACGAATGTGCAGATTCTGCGGGGAGAAGAGGGCGGGGCTGTTGCTATGGATGAAGATGAGGAGGACTCTGATTCCGATGAAGAGGACTAATTCAGACGCGGTGCTCGGTTTTGAGCTTTGATCTCTAGCTAGCTCCCTTATAATGTCGCATCGCGGCGAGGAGCAAGGTTCAATCCAGACATATTGTCGCTTGTCATCCGGGGTACCGCGTCTCTTCTGCGGTATGCTAATAACACCAATTTAGCCAGAGATGAGGCATTCGATTGGGGCGTAAAGAGAAATAGTCACTCCCGCGGATGGAAGATCTCGAAAACCGTAGTTATGGTACTCATGGTCAGGGGACGACACCGAGAGATTCCTCTCGCCATTGACCGAGCCAGTAAGTCTCGTGCAGTTCATGCCCTCGATGCTGTTTTCTGATCTCAACCCCTTGCTGCAGTCATGCTCCCGCACGAGTTTAACAAATCGGAGAATGGGGGATTAGATGAGAATGACCGGATGCCACGGTCGACGACATTCTAAGGTTACTCGTATCCTCAACCAACAGACACGATCCTATGCATTATTAGATAGTTGAACCTTTATCTTTTCTCTCATCTCTGGCCAAATTGTAAGCCGCCTGATTGAGATCTAGATGCAAGCAAGGGCGCGTTCGGGTCCGATATAGATAGGGTGACTTGTTGGTGCGGCCCACAATACCGCATGAAATGCAAACTTCTGAGCAGTTACTCCAAACGTGCACACCGATATGACAAGGACACCACCCGTGGACTGGGGTGAACGTTGGGACAGTCACAAGGCTGACGACCAAGCCGATGTTTCGTACCCTTTGGTTGGCTCACACCGTCAACCAAGTCCTTCGCAAGACCTCAAGCTCAAGACTTTTTGCTCCAAGCGCTTTGCCTTAAGGTTCCAGCTATACAGACACAACCGCAGGCGAGGCGCACAATTCGGAGGTGTATAGGCTGTGGGTAAATTCCCGACCGCAAAGGATTGAAAGAGAGGTTGGAGCGTGCACGTGAGCAGTCCGGCTGCCAAACGACGTGGCGCAGCGCACAGATTTTGAGAGTGGTGCTGCCATGGAGTGCCACGGTTGAGCGGCGGCCAAATTAATAAGGAGGGAGCGACGGACAGGCTCTGGTCCCTCTTGGCAAGCAGACCGCGCACACGGGAAACTTGCTCATGCTCGCCATTTGATACGATATGAGCTGCGTGGACTACTTTAACTTAGTTGTGTCCGGATGTGGAGAAATGAGCGCTTTGGGAGTCGGAAGCAACGATGCTGCTTGCCACTCAACGCCCATCTCAATATCAATGTCTCTCCCTGCTGCGCCTGTTCGAGTCTCTTTTCCGAGCGGCCATACGCTAAGCCCCGTGACAAGCTTCGACGCCCAAGGGCAAGCACCGCCAGCTCCAGGAGATCTCTTCTTTCTCCACCTTCCGCGGACCAACTCCCCAGCCTCTTCTTTAAGCACCCAAATCGTCGCTGGGACCGCTCTCCCACCACTATCCACCCGATCCTCCCCGCACTGGGCCGTCGTTAAACGTGTTGAGCTCGTCGAAGACACGCAAAGCGAAAACCAATACTATCGCTTAACCGTTTATCCTCTGCGTAGCTTCAGAGGCAACCCCTCTCATTATCACTCGCTGCGACCTCATGATCGTCTGTTCTTACTCCCTATCCCTCCTATATCACCCGAATATCCAGATCCGCTCCCATGGAAGACACCTCTCGAATTTGGTGGATTTACGAACAATTGCACATCGTGGTTGTGGCTGTCAGACCACGTCTTCAATTTTCCTACTAACCGCAAGGTCAGTCTTCTACTCCCTATCAATTTAATCATTTTTTACACCACTCACGCTGAGGATACCCTGGTCATTAGTTTAAGCGTATGATTCCCCATGTTCGTCTCTCGTCCGATGAAATGGGGCGCATTAGCGACTACCAGGCAATGACGATCGACTATCTGGAATACTTGGGGGAGGATGCCCCTCCTGTTGCTGCCATTTCCGCTGTTGCCGCTGTCCCTCCTTCACCGGGCGGCGGCCATGGTCGCGGCTCTCTTGCAGATCGTGGGAACAACGCTCCTGGCCGTGGTGGCTCCGGAGAAGGGAATCGCGGGGGTCGTGGTGGATCTGACAGAGGGAACCGCGGTGGGTCTGGTGGCCGTGGCGGGGGCGGGGGCGGGGGCGGGCGTGGTCATAATCATGGTAGCAGGGGTTCCGGCGGTCGTGGATCTGCAAGGGGGGCCTGGGGGAACCGTGGTGCGTTCCGGGGAATACGTGGCGGATTCGCAGGCAGTCATAGTCGCGGAAGTCGTGGTCGTGGCGCTGGTTGTACCCCTTCTCGCTACGACGCTACCCTCAAAACTCGCGCCCGACCACACGCTCCACCGATCACCAACCTCAGCCGTGCAAAGCCCCTGGTGTCTTCAATTCCTATCTCCTCGCCACCCTTCGAGTACTACCCGTTCGCCGAAGATGTTCAAAGCTCGGATTTCGAAGCTAGCAGCTTTGACGACGTTCTCAATTTCCCAGATCGCCGCGAGGAGATTAAAAAAGTCGAAGAGCAGACCCAGATGTCCATCGAAAGGGTACGCGGCGTACAACAATGGAGGGCGCAAGTCAGAGGCGCACCGCTGTTAAGTCCTTGCTAGCATGCCACGTCTACGCCGTCTCGCCTATTCATCCAGGCGAAGGTCTCAAATCTCCACTTTCTATGCTGCTTCCACTATCTTCACTGCTCGTTGGCGGGATGATACATTCCCACTGCATTCTTATTTTCCAACACATTGTAAACCGTCACACACCACTTGCTTCGTCCGCACGTCTTTCATCATGTAACTCACTATGTCGCGATAGTGCTCTCAAATTCTCATCCCTAGTTACTCAGCACAAGTGGTCCTGCCTTGGCAGCGACCCACTGTTGATACGTGCATTATGCATTGTGACCACGAGCGATGAGACACCCATTCTCACTTGCGGCTGCAGCTGTTGGTGGGTGTACTGTATCTGCTGCACAGGCTGAGGTAAGAACAGTGTACTTACACATTTCTGCTTTTAACTCAACGCCACCAAATGTCTCACTCCGCCGCGCCTGCTAGGTTTGCTTTTCCGAGTGGTCATAAGCTAAGCCCAGCGGCAAGCTTCGGGGACCAAGATCAAGCACCACCAGCTCCAGGGGATCTCTTCTTTCTCCGCCTTCCGCGGACCCATTCCCCAGACTCCGCTTTGAGTATGCAATTTGCGCCTGGAACCGCCCTCCCACCGCTTTCCACCCAATCTGCCCCGCACTGGGTCGTCGTTACACATGTCGAGCTCACCCAAGACACTCAGAGCCAATCTTACCGCTTAACCGTTTATCCCATTCGTACCCTCAAAGGCAACCCCTCTCATTATCACTCGTTGCGACCTTATGATCGCCTCTTCTTGCTCCCAATCCCTCCTAAATCCCCCGAATATCCAGGTCCACTCCCATGGAAAACGCCTCTCTATTTTGGCGGATTCACTGGTGGATTCACGAATAATGGCACGTCGTGGCTGTGGCTGTCGGACCGCGTCTTCGACTTTCCCATTGACGGCAAGGTTAGTCTCCTGCTTCAGGCTAATTTACCGCCATTCGCCGCTCGAGCTAATACGCCGGCCTTCAGTTTAAACGTATAATCCCGCATGTTCGCCTCCCGCGCCATGAGATGGTCTGTATTAACAATTACCAGACAACAACGATCGATTACCTGGAATTCTTGGGGGAGGGTGGCTCTCCTGTTATTCCTGTTGCCGCTCTCTCTCCTACACCAGGCGACGGCCATGGCCGTGGTGCCCCTGCCGGCCGTGGTGGGGGCAGCACTCCTGGCCGCGGTGGATCTGGCAGAGGGAGCCGTGGCGGACATGGCCACCGTGGCCGCGGGGGTCGTGGTCATACTCACGATAGCTTTGGTGGCGGGGACTTCGGCGGCCGTAGGCCGGCAAGAGGAACCTAGGAGGATCGAGGTGCGCTCCGGGGAACTCGCGGTGGACCCGCGGGCGGTCATGCTCACAGCAGTCATGGCCATGGTACTGGCCAGCCTGCTCGCTACGATTCTACAAGAGAGGCCTCCAAAACACGGATCCCTCTGCCTACGCTGCCGAGCTCTAATGGTGCAAGGGCCCTCGCACCCACTGCTCCTGTCTCCCCAGTGTCTTTTGAGTACCTCCCGGTCGCCGAGGACATTAGAAGCTCAGATTTTGAAGCCGAGAGCTCTGCAGACTTTTGGAATTTTCCAGATCGCCGCGAGGAGATTGAAAAGGCCGAAGAGCAGACCCGGATGTCCGTCGAGAGAGTACGAGGCATACGGCAATGGAGGACGCACGTCGTCAAGGGCGCCCCTGTACAGTAAAATTGGCGCTAGTTCTCCTTAGCATGCAGTATGTCTTATGTCCACGCATAAGTCTCAGTTTTTGTATACTTGCGATCTTCGCCCGCGGCTCACTGCGGCATGAGCACGTCCTTGCTTTTATGTTAACTTTGTATATACGAAAAATCCCAATATGTGCACCGTGCGCACTTCTCAGCAGGCACCAGGTAAAGAATGACGTCCGCCGTGTGGTGGTATCGCCTGCTCCCGAACATTCACTGCTATCGCCTAGCGCTCAGCACGAGTAACCTTGTCTAGTTCAATGCCGAGCGCTGGGCAATGATTAGAGTAGAATTTCGAACGGACGAGTACCAAGAGACATGTACACAACCATTAATCACCTATGTAACTACCGGCCTAACGTCGACGCCACCACGCTTTTACATGCTCGTCTTGCCCCTCGGCTCGTATGGCAACAGCAGAGCAATAAACCCAGCGAGGATGAACAGTGCTCCCGAGATCCAAATCGGCACGGCCGTAGTGAGGTTCGCGTAGAGCGCGATGATCGGTGACATGATGCCAAAGATGCGGTTGGCCGAGGCTGCTAAGCCCATTCCGGTGCCACGATCTACGCCAAGGGTTATATTTAGCTCCGACGGGCAGACGAGAAGCGGAAGCGGCGATGTGGCGTACCTTTGCTAGAAAAGATCTCGGGGGCTGAGTAAAAGGAGGAAATCTTAGTTTCGCGTCGAGCGACGGAGGGGATCGAACGTACTGTACGCGTACAAAACACCATACATAATGTTACTCGTGAAACTATATCCACAGTTCCAGCCGAGGAGGGCGTTCGAGGTCCGCGCAGTCGTGCTCGCAAAGAGAAAGACACCTGTCAAGACTATTCGCGATAAAAGGATTAGCATTGCTAAGAAGGAAAGTAGTAAAAAATCCGCCGAACCCGTTGAAATACACAGCGAGCCTTTGCGCCCGATATACGGCAGATCGACCGCCCACCCGCCAACGAGGGCACCGGGAACACCAATAACGCTCAGGATGACCTGGTTCCGGTAAGTGATGTAAGTTGATCCGTCACCGAAGTCGGCACCTCGGGTCGCAAGGCTGCAAAGAGAGGGGGGTTAGTGCCCGAAGGGCGAGGAAGGGCGCGACCTGCTACTTACTAATAAGTTACGAAAGCGTTGTACAAAGGAAATGCGAGGCCGATAATAGCTGGGGCAGAGTTCCCGGTCAGACTCGGAGAGTGACAGAATGAACACGGTCCTTACCCCACAGGAGAATGACGAGCGAGGTCGAATAAGCCAACTGTCTCGTAGCGAATAGCGCCTTGACGTGGTTCATGTCGAACTTTTGCATGTTCCTCCGCAGTACAGCCGTGATGGATGTATCAACGGCCGACGTCCCCCCGCCATCACCGACGACCTCGCTCTGTTTTTTAAACCCCTGGACATTCGTAAGCTGCTCGAGAGTCAACGAAAACTGCGTATTATTGTATTTCGCGACATTCTCCAAGACTTGGATCGCCTGTGCGTCTTTACCGCGTCCGACGAGGAACTTGGGCGATTCGTAGAGGTTGAAGACGAAGAAGCGAAGGAAAAAGAGTAGGAGCATGATACCGCCCATAGTGAAAAGGAAGTAGCGCCACCCCTGCAAGATGTGCTAGTTGAGTGGGCCAGAACTGAAAAGATACTTGGTTCACAAACCATGTTCTCCGAGCGAAGACAGACAGTAGCCGTTTGCGGGCATGAATGGTTCGCTATCAGCGGCCATGCAATCTAGATGAAAAAATGACACCTAAGTACGGAGTGAAATGTGCCTGAGTATGACTCACGAGACTGCCAATAAGCTGTCCAAATCTACATGATAGAGTCATTATGATGATACCTGCTAGGCCACAAGGGAATGTACGTACGCCCACCAGATAGATAGCACGGTCAAGAGATATTGGTGAGATCCGGGAATAAATTCCAAGAAAACGGCCGAGTCGACGGGAAGATTGCCGCCCACGCCAATGCTCCAACAGGCGGCAAAGGCAGATAGAGCGGTAAAATTGGGACTTCCTCCAGCAGCCGTACCGAAAACGCCCGTAATAAAGAGCGTAATGTTGAAGCCCCATCTGAAAATGACGGTATATAAAGTGATGCGGAGACTTTCATGCCTGTATTTTCGCACCTCCTCCCCCATACGTCACTTCCTAGACCCCAAAAGAACGCGCCAATCAAGAGCCCAATATTCTGCGCCAGTTTAAGAAAGGGACCTTGCTGGTGGAACTCGTTGAGAACAGGCGCGAGGATGAGGCCAGTGCTGTTCGAGACTCAGGTTTGGTTTGAAATATTCAAGGCATAGTGAAAAAGCCTTACACGATTGGCCAAAGATTGTCGGAGAACCATCCTATTGATCAACTTGTTGAGATTTTTTTTGCCGGTTTACAGGGGAGAGTGTGGACAGACCGAAACCGGTGACAATAAAAAGATACCATTGGTACTTTCCCATTCCTTTGGGATGGTCAGGCGTGAGATTTCGATTCGATGCGCACAGGCGGAAGTTAAATATACACACCAATCTCCTGAATGGCCTCGTTCAAGAGGTGAATCTTGGCGAGATAAGCATCGTCGACGGTGCCGGAGGGGAGAAGATCATGGGTGTTGTCCTTGGTGTGGGCGTCGGGGGACTCGCTCCGCGCGCTCTTCTGGTCCGTCTGGATCTCGGGGTGGGACATGGCGGGGGGAGAAGGGCAGGCAAGAGACGGGGCAAGGATCACCCATATTTTTGGCGGCTATATAACTCAAAACAGAGCGATGCGGGACACCGCGCGGGAAGACATGGCGCAACCCAGGCACGATCACCACGTCACGTGACACACATCTGTGGCCAGAACTGCCTCTTCAACTTCTTATGGACTCAGGTCAAAGTAGTACCGACGACTGTGCTATAACCTGCATGGCTGGCATCATCGCCGCAGATAGATCGTATACTCGTGAGGCTTTAGCTGAGTATTCAGCGTCGTCTTGGGCTTTGCGAGTCGTGCTCACTTGTCTCGCCGGCTATGCGAACCTGGCACGCGTATCAAGGGCTCGCCACCGAATAAGCAAGTGGATCGAGTTTTGTGGCTCCAGAGATAGGCCCTGGTAGGGTTTAGGAAGTGCCCGCTCTCGACAATATCGGCATGTCAGCAAGGTTCTTTTTCTTCAGCCGAGACATCGATGAAAAAAGCACCCCATCTGCGGCACTGGTTGTCGAGAGATGCCTTGCACTGCCATTAGCCGGTCGTATAGCACTATCAGCGAGCACATCGTACGAGCTGTGGGGTGCAAGATACCTCTGCCTTTGATGTGGGACAGCGATTCAAAACATCAATCTTTCGACACGAAAAGCTCTCTTAGAACCTTGGATGCTGTACAGATGAATGCGAAAGTATGCAAGGAACCACGCCAGCGTCTTTTTCGCTCTGAAAAAAAAAAAAGCACCGCAAATCTTCCTGCCTGCACTCGGACCGGTATCACCATATCCAGGCGAACTGGTACTCCGCGATATCGCCACGTATTAAACGAATGGGCTCATAGAAATCATCTCGGATGGCCTATTAGATTTGAACTTCTACCTGTGCGCATGGTCTCTGCATCAGTTACAAGTGCAAAATCCGGAGTACTTTTAGCGATCTCCCCCTCCCCGTGGATGAACGATGGACGTTCGACCATTTCCATATGAAACACCTTTGGCGGCAACGATTGATGCTGTGGTAACATAGCAGGCGCATAAAAGGTTCGATGGATTTTTCATTTAATAAATCAAAAGTCGCCCTAGGCTCCATCCGCACAACTATTCCTACGTACCTTGGACGCCGCCACGAGGGCACCGCTCTCGCAACAGAAGGGTAGCAGCAAAGGGCTTGCAGTGGACTCCTATGAAACGACCGTCCAGATTGCGCGCTAAGGAGCTTCCCGCGCGCTAGGCCATGATGAAGGCTTTCTCCCCTGGTGGACTCGAAGCTTTAGCATACTCGCTATCACGAGATATTTCGCTCATGCAAACGGTACGCTATCACAGGTGCTCGGCTTGTATTCCGAGCCAGCAGCGGAGAAGTGAGCTTGGGGGGGCAGCCGCAATCTTCTGGCGCCCCTACTATATATGGCCTCGCGCCTAGTAGCAGGCTCCCAAGACTGGCACACTGAACCTTCGCTCTAGGGACCACGCCACCTCCGCGATTATCTTGCGCCGCGCCTGTGGTCACTTTTTCACGGTGCACGGTCACCAAATCACCGATAAGCGTCTGTGACCTGACAACTCCGACTCGGAAGCAAAAAGCTGGCTCTGCGCGCTCATCGGTCGTCCACCATTACAGGCATATCGGTGTCTTTCTTGAGGGAGTCATGTCGCTCAGTAAGCTGACCATCTTCGATGCACGCCGCTTGATCGCTCAGTGCTCACTGCATAGGGGTAACCCAGCCCACCCCTCACATACTCTCCTGTTTGACCTGCTCGACCCGCCCGAACATATCATCAACGATGTCCTCGAATCCCTCAACGACGATCGTGCTTCCCGCGTTTCGCGCAGTCTAAATTGCTACGCAATCGGTCACGATCGCGTCGTCAAGAGGGGACGATACATGACAGAAAAGGAGGCTCGTGCCATGCAATACATTAGGCAGGAGACGACTATCCCGGTACCCAGAGTCCACATGTCCTTCTCCCGCGACAATGTGGGGTACATAGTCATGGACCGCGTCGAGGGCGAAACCCTCGCGACGGCCAGCTTTGACCTGACACACGAACAGTTGACTGCTATCGCTACCGAGCTCAAGGGATACGTGGAGCAAATTGCTCGTCTTCAGCCTCCCAACCCCACCTTCGGGTCATGGCCTTCTGGTCCCTACTTCAATAATTACTTCCATGAAGGAAAGGGGGCCGTTGCGCTGCCTTCGTTCAAGGAATTTCACGCGTATTGGGTCAAACGATTGGGCCCGCGTTCTCGCGAAGTGTTCCCCACGTCCATTCTCGACAACGTTTGCACGGAAGACCTCGATGTGTCTTTTATGCACGGAGACCTCAACCTGTCGAACATCATGGTCAAGGATGGGAAAATAGTGTCCATCTTGGACTGGGACAGTCTCGGATGGTACCCGCGTTTCTGGGAGATGATGACGATACGCCGCGGGTACATGTCGCTCGAGTGGCGAGATGTTGTGGACAGCGTCTTCGGGCCTTACCCTCCAATAGTTTCGGCGTACAGTGAATGCCTCTTTTACATATGTGAGGGCATGTAGATACCTTGACGCCTGCAGTGATATCCTTCTTGCAACTGGTTCGCTGCGTGAGATTCATCCAACTAGCGATATTTATACCAGATAGGCGCGACAAGGTAAAGATAGTCGCATATTTCCAAATCGGCTGGGCGTTATCCGCGAGCTAAATTCCGGAGTCTGCTTCGTCGGAGTACCGCTGGCCAGGACCTTGGAGCGTATAGTGCTATGTATCATCTGCAAACGAGAGATCCAGCGTCCTTGCGGGCCGTTCCTATTACGAGAGCAGCGCTCAGCTCGCGTTAAAAAGGATTGTACTTACCGACGGAGTCAAAGATAGCTTCTGATCCGGTGGGAAAAAAACGCGCGGGATCTTTGTGCGCCGGGTTGCTACTCCTCTACATCTCCATCAGCTCAAAAGGATGCAAATGACATCGCATAGAGGTAGTGCAGATACTTGAATGTCTTGCGAAAGCAAGGCACCGGCGCAGAGACCCTAGACATAGGCACTGAGCGCATGATGGCTGGTATCCTCATGTGAGTCACAGAGGGCGTCAAAAGGCCGCGATGTTAACGTTACCCGAGCCTACTGGCGCGGTTTCTACGAGTCCATCCGTTCGATTGTGACCCATGTTGGAGAGAAGTGACCAGTGTCTTGTCGTTGCTCGTCCGCCCGAGTGATAGTAGCCCAAATGCAGAACGAAAGAAAAAAGAGTGGCCGCGTTTTTGGTCAGGACGGAGGGGAGCGAACGTTGGATTTAGAGCCCCTGAAAGAGAGATCTGACATCGCAGTCCGACACCGAAGGCAGAGAGATACCTTGTATTCGATACATAGCCGCATGATGCACGGTGCCTCCCCGCAACTACGGGCCGTGAGCACGGTGAGCTGCATTTTGTAAAGGTGAGCTCTCCGAAGAAAGAGCACGAGCCCGGTCCGACCATCCAGCCCACCATACCTACCACGGCTGGTCCGGGGTATCTTGCAGCGGGGATTCGCTCCAAAGGTGGTCAGGACCTACGCAGAACGAGGTTTCAGGAGAGCTTCGGACACCTAGAGGCTCGGACCCTCCGGCGGAGGTCTTCCTGAATCGATGCGTACGGATGTGACTCATAAATAACGACCTTCGCGCGAGCTCATCTCAGCCACGAACCAGGTCACACGACCGCTTTCAAATGAAATGGCTGGAGCTGGGCAAGCTTGGTGCACAGCATAATGGACGCATACGGCGTATACTTGAGCGTATACGATCACCATGAAACAGGGTGCCTAGGCAAGTCATCATGAACTTGCTATAAACGCGAAAGACCAGACGACTCGGGCCTCGGCTGCAGCCTTGGTGACGTATTGAGCGAGACCTTGAGCGGCCAGAATTACGAACGGTATTCCGAATAGCAGCCGGTACCGGTGTGTCGGAGTTGGCAGAGAGCACGCCATTATGACGAATCACACGTTCGTATGTGACGGAGGCGGAATGGAGGATGGGAGCGTCGCACGAGCGTCGAGTGGTGGAGCTGTTGAACAATTAGGTGCCAACATTTGGGTCGAAGAACCAACCTTAAGTAGAAAAGCTGTGATCATGCGTACTACAGTAGATCTTGAAGAAGACACTCGGGGGTTGCTGGGCAGCGGGTACTGCGGTCGTTGGCTATTCACAGTGACACCCGCTAAGCCTTGGCGTTTGGCGTCTTCGGAGGCAGGGATGCGCCGGCACGTTTTCATTCGGTCACTGGCGTTAGAGTCAAGGTCTCCGGATAACCCTCTGCCCGGCGTTCTCGCCGCAACGAGTCTTCCGGCTCTCTTTGGGGAGCTGACGAACGTTCTCCCAGGAATGACGACAGCCGGTTTTGCGAAAGTCAAGGGGCAAAAGAGCCTTCCAGGAGACGGGGGATCATCACATAACGTAAGTGACGAGCTCGCGGGATTCCCAATAGCGGGGAATATATGAAACGTGTATAGGCTTGTGGACGTGAAAGACAAGATCGTGCGAAAGAGGGCCGGATTGATTGGTGTGGACGCGTTTGTTTTCCCAGCACGCTGAGCGAATGTGTGCTCGGAGTAACCTAGCGAGCTGACTTTGGGGTGAACGGGTGGCTGAACGTGCACAGAAACAACACAAAAATAGCAGGGTCAGACCAAAAGACGGCGAAGCGATGCCATGACGAGCGCCAGTCAAGGGTACGGCGTCACATGCAAGCTGGTGGAATGGGCAGGTCCGAGTTCCGTCGTTACAAGGTCAGGAAAATTAATAGGCGTGAGAGGCAAAGGCGCGATCGCGCGCGTAGATGTCGCGTCACTCTGCCTTTTTGCAGCCTGGGGACGCCGTGCTGCGAGACGAATGAAGAGATCAGATGACGTAGGAGTCAGAAAAATTGAGCTTGAAAGGATTTTTTTCACAAGCGGGGAGAAAGAGTGGCGGTATTGGAGGCGAAGGGGGATCGGCTGTGACTTGGCGGGAGGAAAAGAGCCCTGGTGAAGCAACGAAGAGCGGGACGCGGACGCGTCGGAAGGAGGCGCTAAGCTCAAATTGCGTGGAAATGGCATCATATGAGGAGAAACGTGCGACCTCACGCGACCACAAATTACGAGAGCCCGGCGGTCAGGAGGTGGCTCTGTTCGGCTCGAACTTGAAGGCGCCAAAATCTGAGACGCCAGCAGCAGGAAAATCGGTAGGGCCGTATATATACCGTCCCGGACGACGGGGGGAGCAACATCTCCTCCTCCTTTTCACCGCACAAGCACAAACGATGAGCTTCGCACCGCACACGGACGACAGCCGCAGCGATGCCATGTCGGCGTACAGCGACGCGAAGCGGCCACTCACGCACGGCGTTCCGGCCTCGCCGTCGTCTCCGACAGCATTTGATTCATGGCGAAGCAAGATCCGCACCGTTTGGGGCGGCGAGAGTCAGGACAGCCAGGCACCCAAAGGTCAGCCCCATCTTTATTCAATGCCCATCCCCCTATCCGGCCCAGCACAGGCGCGGACAGCCATCACTTGATTCTGCTTAAGACGCCCTCTTCGCCATCTGACTCTGAGCTCTCTCGTACCCACCCCCGACCATGTCCACAGAACGATCCCAGTCGCGAGGCCGCGAAGCCGTCTTCGTGCGTCGCGCCGTCTTCTTCCCGCCCGTGTCCGCTTTCGTCTCACTCTTTGTTCACCTTGCAGTCTACCGGGCGCGGTGGCGCCGGCAACTTTAGACGCGCCGAGAGCATCTCCCGCGATCCCGTCCTCAACGGCGACGAGCGCGGGCGCGAAGTTAACCCACACCCCGATGCCCCTACCCACTCCGGCCGCGGCGGCGCCGGCAACGTCCGATCTCCCTCTCGCAATCCCGAGGCACGGCAGGCCGAGATCGATGCGATCAAGCATGAACGGGAGGTCATCGAAGCTACCCGGGAGCACGAGCGCACCCAGATCGTACGTGACATCATCACCATTCTCTTTCCGGCTCTTTCATCGCCCCTCATATCTCCGTTTTTTCGTCGCCTTATCTCTTTATCTTGTATCACGGTCTCTTATCGCGCGCGCCTGCTTTCGTATAAATCTAGCATTCGTCCGGCCGTGGTGGACTCGGTAACATGTCTGCCTCCCCCGCCGCCTCGCCTTCTCGCAACCAGTCCAACTCCCGATCCCGCTCTCGGGACCCTACGGCTCTCCTATCCACCGGCCGCGGAGGTGCCGGAAATATAAGGAGCGAGAGCAGGGACACGCGTGATCTGACCAGGCTCGATGAGGAGGAGAGAAAGACCCATTCGCATGCCGAGGGAATGTGAGTCACTCATCCGCCACCGATCTATTGTTATGTTTGACCGATCATTTCATCGCATAGTCATTCCACCGGTCGCGGAGGGGCTGGCAACCTCACCAGTGCGCACGAGCCCTTCTCTCAGCACGGCACAGGCGTCGCCCCCACCGACTCTACCGAGTTTCACAGGTACGTCCATTTTCCCTGACATTACCGTCCCCACCATCTCACTCATCACCTCTCCATAGCTCCGGACGAGGCGGCGCAGGCAACATCCACGAAGGCCATCGCGGCAGACCCGCCGAGCGGGACGCATCCGCTCACGGCCACAACGTCGTCGAGGACCTGTGGCACAAAGTCACCGGCAAGGATTAGACCAAGAGCACGCGTATCTTATGTCTTAAAGCCATTGGGTCCTTTCGATGTGTCTGTCTCTCGTTTGTCACTCGCACCGGCGCTATCCTTCTTGCTCGCTTATTCTGCTCCTCTTGTTTGTGCCCAATCTTGTATTAATCTCTCTCTTGATAACAAATAGTATCGGTATCACCTCTCAGCCTGTTCCCTGGCCCCTTGCTATCGATCGTGGCATGGATATTGCTTTGGTAAGGTCTTAGCTAATAGGAAGGTACATAGCTCTCTACCAGCGCCTCGTATGAGAGGTCCCTTGGCGCTATAGCCCACCTTGAAGAGATTAGAGCACGTGCAGCGTTTTGGCATCGCGAAGCAAGGAGATCATCTCGAGTGCTTCGATGTTGCTCCGACGTTGCCGGGCATCTCAGCCTTATCGAAGTCAAGATGGCAGCTATATAATACGACTGCCCATCCTAGCTGGCGGCCACTTTCCGTCCTCCCGAAGACGCAGCAATCGGTCCTACTTGATGAGACACTTAGCCGGGGCGAGGATAGTATCCCGAGTCAGCTGGGCGGGTATCCAGCAGGAATCCTAACAGCTTCCCCGGGCAGCACAAATGGCTGGAAACTGCGCATGTCAATCGCTCCGGAATAGAGCTATGAGGCGAAGCCCAGCAAAACTCTAAAGATGAGACTTTTGTCCGAACACCGAGAGTGCACGCTTCGTTCCGCGTATAGGTATGCTAGCATTCTGCACTCGTCCGGGATAGTAGCATCAATATAAATCAAGAGAGTAGCTCGAGGGGCACTAAACGACTACACAGCGCAAGTCTAGCCCTTAGCCCCGAAAATCCATACTTTTGAAGTGCTTCGCAGCTTGAACATGCGCGATCAGCACCTCCTTCCACTCCGGCACGACTTTGGAGCTCTCGAAGAACGCGATCGAGCCCACCGGCACAATTTGCACTCCCAAAGGAGGACACTCGACCATGATGCCCGCCGTTTCTCCGCGCGCGCGCGCCTGGCTCTGCAAGGTCCGCAGCTGCTGGATGGACTCGGGCCACGGCACGCCTCGCGTCACGGCCTCTGTGATCGCGAGGGGATATGCGTCTTCTACGGCAAAGTACCGTCCTGGGGACCCGCCGTGCTCCGCGATCGGCCGCGCGCGCAGTTTGATGTACAGGACGTGCGTGCGGGCGCGAGATAAGTCCTCGGGGAGCCGCAGCGCGTGGTAGGAGATGTTCATGAGCGGTGGGCGATGCAGGTTGATCCATTTCTCGAGCCGCTGGTCAAGCTCAGACATGGTGACCTCGTCTGGGATGCTGAATCGCTCGAGGAAGCTGGTGACGGGGGTGTTTTCACGCTCCTTGAGGTTGGCTTTCAGCATGGCGGTATTTCTGTAGGGCTGCTTATGTGCCTATGTGTCGCAAGCCAGACGATTAGATTTCCTTGGAGACTCTTGTTAGATATGACTTGATTACCGGCCAATGCGCTCTTTGGCATTCTTTCGAGCAGTAATTGGCCATCTACAAGTGAACCGCGCTAAGTTGGTAGGAATCGTTGTGTTGGGGAAAGCGAGACATACTTGGCAGCCTGAGCATTTTCGAAGGGGGGTTTCGGCCTCCTTTACAAAGCAGTTGCCGCACTGACATTTACGAGGGGGATGATAAAAGACTAGGTGTGTAAAGGTTGGATCTTTTGAGGTGGATAGCTGCGACACTTACGCGGATTATTTCGGCTCGCGCTTCTCGTATCTTTTTGGCGCTCGGCATGGTTAAAACCCGAATTTTTCTTCGCGTGTAACGGGGATTTACGCTAGCTTGCTGAACAAGAACGTTAAGTCGATAATCGGAGCCCGGATGTTATATTAGCAAGAGATCTGGCTAAAATTAGCTCCCAGGCCTGTAGCTGCACTTACATAAGATCGTACTCAACACCAGTCATCTTTCAGGTTGCGAACCCCGCTCCTGTTTATGAAACCCGCAATGGCACTAAACAGGATCCCTTGCATAACGTAAGTCGTACGAAAATGCTGCTTCACAAGATCGGTGGAGCTTCGACGCGGCACTCGTAAACAACGTCCAAGGTTTGTTCAATGTATTTCAAACTACTGGCGCCACTAGTGGCTAAACACACTGGTAAGTGCGTAAACAATCCAGATAATCTGGTAAGCTAGGAGCGCATGGAGGAACCAACGGAACGGCTGGCGACCTGCTGTTGAAGTTTGAAATCGGTTTGAATGACACTATGGTCGCCATCAGTTCGAGTCATTTCGAAGTGGGAAATATCGTAAGACGTGGCTCCGTCCACCAGCAACTCCTTCATCACCTTGCCAATAAGCGGTACAAACTTCATCGCCCACCCCGCAGTAAAGACCGCGATGGTCTTCGCCCTCTCTGGTCCGGCGCCGGGAAGATATTTCTCGGGGATGTAATCCAGGACAAACATATTATCGTAGACGTTCGTCTGCAGGCACGTTCCGGCAAAGACGGGAAGTGGGTCGAGCCCGGCTCCCCGAACATGGTTTTTCACGAATTGGCGAGTGTTTTCGAGGTCTTCAGGGGAGATGCGTTTGGGCAGACGTTCGTCAGGGTCCTTGATCATGTTCTTTGCTGCGTCGACGGCGATACGGACGAGGTTGGGAGGACCCCAAGGGACGGAAGGGAATCCGTAGAAGAGGTTAGAGATCGCACCAGGAGAGGCGCCGGAACCTCTTGCGTCCACCTTGGTGTCCTTCATGAATTGGAACCACATTTTAGGGAAACTGACGGAGGGATCGATGGCGTAGTACGCAGAGACCTGTTCGCGCATGTAAGTTCTAGTTCTAAAACCGATCACAAAACAAATGAGACTTGCCATCTCCCAGATATCGAGATCAAAACCAAAGTTGAACGAAGGGCGAAGGATGTGGTTGGTGTAGGCGCCGGCTGTGATAGCAATCTTGGACGCGCCTATATCGAATTGCTCTGGCTGGGCACTCGTTCCCTTCTCTGAGCCCAATAACCCGGCAACTCTCCACCTGGACGAATTGCTAGGATCGGGATAGATCTTTTTGACCGTTGCATACTGCTCGAGATCAACGCCCAATTTCTCGCACTGGGTGAAGAGTTCACGCAGCAGCTTGGACACATTGATGCAGCCGTTGTCTACCATATCGAGTCCAATCCATTCGTCGGGAAGGTTTTGGAAAGGGAGCTGGGCCTGGATTTCGTCGCGTGTGAGCTTGGTATATTTCATGTGGTGCTCATCCAGGTTAGGAATCGGACCGAGGAGAGTGCCCTCGGGACCACCTTCGCCATAGTGCGGGTCGCCGAAGTTGAGGAGGCCCGTCATGAGCCGGAGCGGCCCAACGAGCTTCTCAAGATCATCCCACAAAGGCATCGCTTTAACAGCGAGCTTGGCCATGAACTTTTCCGTATACGCCGTCCTGAACATTCGAACAAGGTCCTAAATGAGGAAAATATCAATATTGATTTGCGTGGATGTTAGGACAGTTAAGAGAGCTTACACCAGAGCTTCCGGACTGATTGAAGAACATAGATTGCTCGAGCAGCAGCACTTTCTGACCCGCCTTTGCGCATTCATAGGCGGTCGCTAGGCTGGGGATTCGCATACTTTAACTCTTGCAATTACCCATGAAGAGATGAATGAGACGAACCCAATGGGACCCCCGCCAACGACGACAACGTGGTAGGAATCGAGCATGTTGGGCGCTTTGAGTGAAAGAGTTGAGGGAGAGATACAAGGGCGTCTTTGTGCTGCCTTTCACAGAGAGAGAAGGGTGAGAGGTTGACCGGTCGACCGCTGAGGTGAAGCCTTCAAATGCAAGCGATCCACTGTGTTGGAGTACGATGCCATATTGTGGATTCGAAGCTGCATGCTACACCCCAATTCTTGGTATACCGGGGTCGAAGCTTCCACAGTTTATCACGGACCTCAAATAGAAGCGAATACGAGGCCTGGCCAAGCCCCCTTCTGCCCGCGGCGTCTGGATTCAATACCGGCTACCGAACAGTACCTCGATCATCGATATCAATGGTAAGCTTTTTGGGGGAACAGCTCTGTAGAGTGCACATGTCCGGTCACGGTAGTAGTACTCGAGCACTGACCTCTGTCCATCTACAGCCCTGCATACACAAGTCCCCGCTCATTCGTATAGCTAGGCTGGATATCAAGTACGAGTTTCAAGGATGGAGTGAGGATGAACCAACATGAAGCTGACAGTGTCGGCAGTTGAAACGTGAGAAATGCTCAAGTCCGCAACCTTACGTAAGAAGGCCTTTCATTCATCACCACCATCACCTCCGGCAGCAGCGACGATTCTGGCAATTCTCTGGATGCATGACGCCCGGAAGCGCGGCAGCTGCACAGTAGCCCCGTCAAGGGAAAATTAAATACTCTTGCCTCTATTCAGCCCACAGATCTGAACATCAGAGGTGCGGACACGAGAGGCCGCTTTGATATTAATATTGCCTGCCCCTTCGCTGTCTGTGGTCTTTGGGGCGGCTCCAGAGCCCCGCCGCACCCCTGTAAGTCTCAATCCTTGCCTCAAGTGGGATAACAAGGATCTGGTATACAGTAGAGAAGCTCGATGCGGCAGAGGGCGTTGGAAAAATGTGCCGGAGGGGAAGGTAGTATCACAATCCCATCCCGAGCAGGTAGAGTGACATCCTATTCAATCAGGTTTACTCCTTGTTCTCCCAGGGCCCAGGGGAACCTCTGTACTTGCGTAGTTGCCCTCGTTCGTTTCCCGGAGGCTGCGCGTCTGCCACTATTTGAGATGAAAGTGAGGGGTTGTAAGGGCAGAAGTTAGACTAGGTAAGTTTCAGCTCTACCAGAACCAAGCCGTGAAAAAACAATGGTCTTCTCTTCCGGTGCGTACGTACAATGGACGCTTCTGGAAGCTGTCAAGTTCGTACGCCCATTCATCGCGTAGATCACGACCCCGTTCTCCTACAGGCTAATTCCGTCCATGACACGCATCACCGCGCCGCGATATGATCAGTGTGACTTCAAGTACTTAATTATAGGCGCCACCGGTTTTGCACGTCATACCGATCGAATCGATAACGCAGCTGCCGAATAGAAGCTAGGTCACCGGTGCCTCTTAAGATAATAGATGGCTAAGTATGGAACGGAGTACGTCAAGTACTTTTCCATCGTCTCTTCGCGACACCCCTCGCCTTGCCAGCCCCACTATACTCTCCCATCCTACACATGTCTCTCGATGGCCAGCAACAAAATTGGCGCGCCAAGTTTGCGCGTGAGTACGTGAAAATATACCAAAGGGACCAGGTCACGGCGCACAACGACCCACCAATTGCGACTCCCGGACAGACTGGTGGCTTTTTCACAACCAACGACCATCTTACTCAAACCGCCTTGCCCGATCGTCCCCCCTTGCATCCCATCCCCGTGCCAGCTCCCATCATCGGCCCGAACTATCCTATGACAGGGGAGGAGGTGATCCCTCACGTTGGCATCATCGGAGCGGGAGCCGCAGGGCTGTATACTGCCATGATTCTCGACTCGCTCGACATACCTTACGACATACTCGAGGCATCCACTCGTATTGGAGGCCGAATCAACACGTATCATTTCCAGGGAAGTGGCAGCGACAACGCGTGGAACTATTTCGTACGTTTGAGTCCTTTTCTCATCGAGCAGTGTTTAACGAGTCCCGTTTACGACAACAGGACATTGGAGCCATGAGATACCCCGAGATCGACATCATGTATCGCGTATTCGACCTCTTCAGGGTTCGACTCAAGATCGGAGACAAGCTTGTTCCTTACAAGATGTCTCACGACAACCAAGTTCTTGATTTCAACTCTGTTCGTCACCTGCAAAAGGATATCGGCACTCCTCGCGATTGGTTCAGGGACTCGACTGAGAACCAAGGGCTTGTCCCGCCCAAGTATGTCAACGCAGGAGTCGCCCACTGGCTCGAAGAGTGCTTCCAACCCTTCAAAGACGCCCTTGTCTTCGACTGGAAACAGGGCTGGGAGCTTCTTATGAGGTACGACCAGCACTCGGCCCGGTCGTTTATGCGAACCGAGATCGATGAGGTAGTTACCCTCCACAAAGTCGTGAAGGGCCAGAAAAAGGAACTAGTCGTGAAGATCAAGAAGGACGCGTATCCCGACGCCGCGATTAATTGGTTGGAAAGGATGAACACCGGGACGGGGCTGTTTGATATGGCGTTCTCGGAGATGGTGATCGACGATCTCCAGTTCGACTGGCCAGCGTCCTCGAAACCGCAAGCGACCCCGAAGTTGGCAGCATGCCTGAAGTACGGGGGCGATTGTCCGACTGATGAAGATGGATCACCGAAGTGGTACTGCTTGGCGTAAGTCAGCTGACTGTGCTTTTGTCGACAGCTTTGCTAACTGCAGAGTTTGGCGCAGTGGTGGGAGCGAAGTCTTCATCAAGGCAATGGTCGAGAAGATCCGCTACAAACCCATGCTATCCAAGCGCGTAACCGATATCTTCCCAACCGCCAACGACAAGCCCATCGCCGTCACTTACGTCAACAACAGGATCAGCTCCGCTCCTCGAACTAAGCACTACGACTACGTCATTTCCACCCTCCCCCTTCCCAGCCTCCGCCTTGTCAATATCGACAAGTGCAACCCTAGCTATGCCCAGACGCAGGCGCTCCGCACTCTCCGCTACGACTCCAGCGTGAAAGTCGCTCTCAAGTTTAGGACGAGATGGTGGCAGACGCTGGAGGGTGATAAAGGTATCATAGGAGGTCAGACCAAAACGGACCGCGTCGTGCGGACCGTCGTTTATCCCTCGTACGGCATCGACGACCCGAAAGCTGACGCCGTCATGATCGCGAGCTATACGTGGTCACAAGATGCTCAGCGCATTGCTAGTCTGGTGAACGGGCCCAGCAGCACTGACGAAAAGCTTCTCGTCGAACTCATTCTCAACGACCTCGCGGTCATGCATGGCTTGGATCCCGATTTCCTCCACGACGAGCTCGAGGATTTTATGGCATGGGACTGGTCTTCCAGCCAGTTCTCGCTAGGTGAGCGTAATCTGCGTAGTAATTCATGCGACCAAGGCTGAAGATCGCTGCGACAGGCGCCTTTGCGCTCTTTGGACCCGGCCAGTTCGGCGGTGTATACGCCAGTTGGGGGCAATCTGTGGCTGGAGGGCGTGTCATTTTCGCAGGAGAGGCCTTGAGCGAGCAGCACGCGTACGTCTCCACTAGTTCCTTCTAATGACCTTTATTGACCGCTGCGGAGATCTCTTCACCAGCTGGGTGGAAGGCGCACTGGACAGCGCCTACTGGGCGGTGCATAAAATGCTGTGCGGTGCACGCCTGGAGACGAAACTCAGTGATCTGCATGAAAAGTGGGGGAATAAGAAGATCTCGGAAAAGGAGGAGCAGGAGCAGAACCTGGTGATGCTCATCCAAGAGTCCAACGGTGCCTTGCTGTCGTCGTGCGATGACCGCAAGAAGCTTGCGGATAAGATGCTGCGCCTTGACTGACGGGAAAACAGAGGAGACTCGATGTACTTACCGCCTTTAGCTATGTAGGTAGAGCTAAGCCTGAAGAGTATCGGCAGATTTAATAATTCAAAGTCGATTTGCACAAAGACTGAAGCCGCTACAGCTCGACTTCGTAGCCGGGACCTACGCCGTTGACTCATAGTGTACAGAGATTTTATCCCAGGCTGATATGACGCCTAAGACAGGATCTCTGCATACTACGCGGTGGGGTTTCTGCAGAATACACCCCATTCGAGTACACTGCCTTTCGGTGCGCTGGAAAATCTGGCGGGTGATACTTGGTTACCTGCCACATGTCACAGATGAACGTTAAGCCGATTATCATAAGGAAAACCAGACATACCAGATATTTAAAGAGGGGCTTGCGAACCTTTTCTTGCGCTGCGATTCACGAAGATAGCAAACCGCGCACCCCAAAAGTCAAGCCGCGCACGTCGAATGTTGAGCTGTCAAATTACACGGGTAAATCGTACAAACATGGGGGCCATTAGTGGCCCTTCAATATCTTGAAGCACTCCAGACCGCACGCGCCCCGTTCCATATCCCCAACCAACTTGTATTTTCTCAGATTACCACACCCGGGAGCAGCACATTTGGGCACCGCAGCTGGAGAGACGGGCGGCGCGGTGGTGAGGGGCAATGTTGAAGGGAGGAGTTCGGGGGGTATCGAGAACGACATTGTCATGTTGGGCTGCCCGTCCGCGGCGCCTGTGGGGTCACGCGAGGTCGATATCCAGCGGTACGAAGGTGGGGTGTAGACCGCGGGGCGGAGGGGTCCTGATGGGCCGGCCGAGGCGGCGCCCGTGTCTGGGTCGACGGGGTGTTGTTCTTTTTTGGAGCGTGTGCGCGCGGATTGTTTTTTGAGCAGCCGGTTGATGGTTTCAGTCTAGCGAGGACGGCTCGTGAGCCACGCGCAGAAAGGACAGAGCGCGGAGGGAAGACTGACCTTGTCGTCTTCGAGCTTCTTCTCCGTCTGGTGTTTGCGCTTGCGGGCTGTTTCGGAGCGTCTGAGCGCGAGCTCTGCTTCGTTGAGGAATTTCTTCTTCCTCGACGGGGCTTGGGCTGTGAAACCGACGCAATTTAATTAGATTCTAGCGGGATAATGTTCAGCACCCACTCAGTTCGACGTGCTGGACCTCGAAGCCCGAGGCAGAGAGCGCTGCCTGACGCGCGGTCATGCGAGAGGTAGATATGACCGAGGCATTCTCATCCATGTCGTCCGGGTCGATCTCATCCTCATCTGCGTCGGCCTGGGCGTCCTCGTCCCCCAACTCGTCTTCCTCCTCGGACTCAAAGTCTTCGTCTTCAGACGCTGTCTCATTAACCTGCAGTCCGTTTGGCAGATATAATGAAAAGCGCGTACCTCTTTTGGAGTTGGAAGGCCCACCCTCGCTCGGTGTTGGCGTCAATGTGCCGATGCTTCTCGCGGACAGCCCCAGCCCACCGAGTTTTAGCTTGAATTTGATGGGCAGGGACGGCTTTAGCGGTGTGCGGGAAGGCTCTGGTTCATCGAGGTCCATATCGGCCTGGGAGGAAGTGGCGTCTGGCTCGGCATCAGAGGAAGCCGCGAGTTCATCTGTGCCAGACCATGTCGTAGGTGAGGCAATAGTATCATTAGGGGAAGGGGCTATGTGTGGGCGCACCTTCCTCGCCCTCGGCCTCCTCATCGTCCTCTTCTTCTGGTGGGACGTCGTCTTTCGAAACGCAAAAGTTAGCCATGCTCCAACCAACGACGAGAGAGCAGCTACCATCTTCGCTTTCGATATCGATGTCCTCGACGACCTCGACCGCTTTGCCTTTCTTGGACGGTGAGATGGCCATGAGTTACAGAACTGCTCTTGTAGTCGCTGGGCGTTGTGTGCGGATGGCCACCCCGGCCCGGTTCTGCCCGTCGGAACCAAATTTCCCCAAACAGCGGCCCGCCCAAGGGCCTCTGCTCTCATTGAAACTCACCACCACTACCAGTTCCAATATTGACCGCGACCATACGCGACCTCGATACTTGCTGCCCTTGAGCCTAATCCGCGGAACCCAAATGCCAGAATACGTGCCCCTCCCCACCAAAGCCGCCCTCGCCGAGTCCCGTGCCCGGACACCGATCTGGAAACGCGTCCTCGTCATCCTCTTCTTCGCCGTCCTCGTCGCGCTCGCGTATCTCATACGCTCCGCTGGCCCACCAGAGCCAGAAATCATCTACGCCGACCGGTGAGTGTGCTTGGACATACTTGCGCTGCTCTTCGAATGCACGCCAATCCTTTGTGCTCGCGTGTTGGTTCTCCTTTTCCAGGTACTCGAAAGAGCACAAATACCGCCCGGCAGCATCGCCGATCATTACAGAAACGCTCAAGGATGGGAGGATACGGATTCGAGGCGACTATATTCGGACGGCGCGGACTAGGGAAGAGCTGTAACCCATTCGGTTTCTGGGCTTGGGGTTCGAGGACGTGGGCGAGTACTTGGAATGAAGGGGGCCTATAATACTTGTGCACGGTGAACGTACGCTTTTTCTTCTAATAGATGGGATTTCATACACGTAGGGGAGTCGCAGGACAGCTTTGCGCGCGCGGCCTTATCGGCGGTGGTTGCTAGCGTACATGAACTGCTCAGCAGTGCCCAAAGTCTTGTTTTCTGCGTTTGCGCTTCAAGGCTAAGTCGTATCATACTACTGCTGAGCCAGCTGCTGCTCAGATCTCAGACCTAGCCCGCTGTGTGGGGCCCTGCTTGGTCTACCACCGCTTGTGCTTGACATGAGTATACGCGGGGGCTGGCTGGTTTTTATCTATATGAGCTCGGCTGCTAGGATTATTATAGATATAGAGGGGGCTGAGTTCAAGCATTCTTTTCACCCCGTCGGCATCGATGTGTGCACAGAATCTGGGTAGCCCGGCGCGTCCATGACGGTATCTCACGGTATGTTTACGGGCGCTCGCGCGGCTTGTGTAAGGGCATGCTTTCCCATATACCGGCACGGATAGCGATGGGGAACTCGTTTTACGGATCAGAGATACTGGGGTGCGGGCTACGCCCGGCCTGAGCTTGGGCTCTAGAGAGTGTACTTGACTTACTCAAGCTATTGGCAGCCGATCGGCTCCGCCATACCACTCCGGGGGATCAAGCGATTGGATGGTATGGCAGTATCTACTCCAACGGGCGGCGGAGAGGGTAGGTAAAGATAGCCGTCGTTGTCGGACATCCTGAGATTTGGCGGTTTACTAGCGCCGCAAGGTCGGCGAATGCGATCAAGGAGCGTTGAGATCGCGCCGAGTACTACGCTCGCCCCTGGAAGAGGGAATGAAATTGTTGAATTGTTGCTGGTGGAACGCCGCCGAGACTGCGCCCCGCATGGCACCCCGAGCGATCGTGTTCTATGCCGGGAGGTAATCAGGCCTCAGGAGTGCGCGCCCTTGCCCTATCGTACCCCGCCGTCCTACCCCGACCATGCCTCTCCCGCGGGACGCATCTAAATGATCCCTCTCCCTCCCTCCCTCCCTCCCTTTTGGACGCGTTCACAGTCTCCGCACCCGTGGCCTGGGGCGCACGCGCCGTCGTCACTGGCAGAGCGTGTTCGGGTTTTGCAGGCGAGCAGTTTAGAACGATCCAAATTGGGGATGGCCGAGTCCTGTCGGCGGCCCGCATCGCGTACGTTTTCCTAGGAGGCGCCCCGGGGGCCAAAAAGGCGGGGCACTGGCAGAGTGGAGCGGCGGCCCTAACATCTATGGGGTGAGCTATCGATGTGTTCGATTTCGCGAATAGCACGCTCGGACTGACCTCTGCGCGAGCGTATTTGCAGGTGGTCTTGCTCCCGCCTGGGTTCACCCAGTTTTCTCGCTCCTGCGGGTATCGTGGTCGAGTTACAGCCCCCCATTCCCTCAGCATGTTGAGAGGGCTGGGTCGGACTCGAGCTCTATCCCCAAGCTCAGGTGTCAAATGCCAAACGTAAGCTGCCGCCAAGCTGTCAAAAAAGCCCACACAAACTGATAGTATGAATGGGGCATCGTGCCCTGCGGACGCCGCGGCAGCCAGCCCGGGTACGAGGCGAGGACGCTGCCCGATCCGTGTTCACCCCAGAGGTTCGTAGCAAATCGGGACCGCGCGCGGTGTCCATTTTGTTAGGCGTCTAGTTCTAGAGGGGGGTGCAACCCGACTCTAGTCTGCCGGTCTACCTTGGGCTTGAGCTCGAACTGGCATTTTCGTTTTGGATGGCTCCTCCATGGCGCATTTCGAGCCTGTTCGCTTGTCGCTACAAAGCTGGTAGAGCTCGGTCGTTTGAGGAGCGCTCCAAAGCAAAGACAGATCCTTGGAGAGGATGTGGGACGAGGCAAGTTTCTCGCTTGATAGATCGCTTGTGGTGTAAAAGACGACTGATTCAAGCTTTGAATGGATAGCTTATGATTGCATGTGTTTTATCGCGCTGCGGGTGGCTTGAACGCCTTCAGGGCCGGGATCGAGAAGCGCACGCAGAAATAGGCAAGGAACGCTGCCAGGAATGCCAGGAATGTGAGGAACGAAGTAAGATGAAATGACTTTGTTCAATGGAGGCCCGGACACGGCCCTTAATATTGGTATCGGCGCGGCATATTCATAAATTATTGTTTCGCGAGAGGATATCCTTGGGAGATGAGTCCGCGCAGGAAGATGTCATTGGGCAAATATTGATTGTCAGACGCCTCCGCCACAGAGACTTGTGAAACGATAGATAAGCACCGCCATGTTTCATGCGATTTTGGATAGTGACTACATAGCCGTCCTGCGCTGTAGACCTTGGAACCTTGAAGGCTGGACGTCGAGCTCGAGCGCATTATGTGTGATTTGTTGCGTAGTATAAGGGTCGCGGGTTGGAATCTCGGTGCCTCCAGGGCACTAGCACATGAAATAGACCACCCGGCAACCAAGCTGGATATCGCTACTGAGTTTGCGTCTTGCAGACGGGAGGGGATGCCGAACGGCCTGGCGTCCATGTATAGATGTAAAAGCGGACTTGCGGAATTCACATGTCGCGGGAGGGTGGTGTTGAATAATTGGACCCTTTGTTGGTGGTGGCCAGGGGAAGATAAGCCAGCCAAGAGATTTCTTATCGTGCGTCTGGTCGGACGACCGTCTTTCTGGTCGTGCAAGTACTACCAGCCTCCAGGAGTAAGATGTCGGAGGTCAGCGCGCATCGCATGACGCGGGAGCAGGGCGAGCTCCGGGGCACGCGCTGATGGCTGTTGGACGTCGAAGGCCGCGCACACGACCACGCGACGGCGGAATCGGAGATGCTGTGCCCGATCGGGGTCAGCCTCTTTTGGGCTCCACCTGATACCAGCCCCGCGCCCATTGGCTGGCCTCGCCTGCCCGAGACGCGCTGGCTCCCGTCTGGAAACAAGCAAGCAACGCGAGTGGCCGATAACGCGCTCGCTCTTTCTTCGCGTCTATCCCTCTTGCGCGCTCTTTTCCTCGTAAAAAAACAACAGCAGCAATTTCTCTGGCTGGCGAATACGATAAGTATCGATGGAGGTGCAGCAGATCGACAAACAGACGGGGCCGTGCCGCCATCAGCCCCTCCTCGACAGCCGGCACACCCGAACCCAGTCCATTCATTCTACGTTTCAATAAATCCTGCACCCTCGTGCTCCTTATAAGCAGCCCCACCCTCCCGCTCGCCCGTCTGTGCTCACCACCACGCCACCATGGTCAACGTCTCCTACACCACTGCCTGTCTGTCCTCTTCTCCCCGTCCACCCGCCGACCCTTGCTCACCCTTTTTTTCGTGTTTGCAGCTGGCGACCTGATCGCCCAGACACCCACCGGCCCCATCATCTACAACCTCGGCGACATCGCATGGGTCCTCACCAGCACCGCCCTCGTATGGCTCATGATCCCCGGCGTCGGCTTCTTCTACTCCGGCCTCCTCAGACGCAAGAGTGCCCTCAGCATGATCTACCTCAGCATGATGACCGTCGCTGTCGTCTCCTTCCAAGTCTGTCTTTCCTGCCCTTCTTGTTGATCCTATCCTTATCTTGCTAGTTTTTAGTGGTTCTTCTGGGGTTTCTCGCTCGCCTTCAGCGAGGGCGCTAATCGGTATATTGGTGACCTAAGTACGTCCCTATCCTCGCGCCTTTCTGCTTGCTCAAGAGCTCACCATGTGTCCACGTAGGACACTTTGGCCTCAAAGGCGTCCTGGATCAGCCTTCCGCGGGCAGCGCACGCATTCCTTCTATCGTCTTTTGTGTGTACCAGCTCATGTTCGCTGCCATCACGTCAGTCCTCTCACTTCCCCCACCACAAACTATTCTTACATTTTTCTTTCTTTCCAGACCCATCCTCGCTATCGGCGCCGTCGCAGAACGCACTCACCTCGGCCCCCTCATCTTCTTCGTCTTCGTCTGGAGCACCATCGTCTACGACCCCATTGCCTGCTGGACTTGGAATCCCAATGGCTGGTCATTCGTCATGGGCGGCCTCGATTTTGCCGGTGGCACGCCCGTCCACATTTCATCTGGAACAGCCGCTCTCGCTATTTCCATCTATCTCGGCAAGCGCAGGGGATACGGCACCGAGCGCCTCGCGTACAAGCCCCATAATACGAGCTATGTGATTCTGGGAACGGTGTTCCTGTGGTTTGGCTGGTTTGGTTTCAATGGCGGGAGCGCATTGAGCGCGAATCTTAGGGCGGCGCAGGCGTGCATCGTCACCAACCTTGCCGCGAGTGTTGGGGGACTTACCTGGATGCTCTGGGTGCGCATTACTCCTTTTCTTGGCGTGATGATGTATCTCATGATTGGTTCTTTAGGATTATCGTCTTGAGCGCAAGTGGTCGGCTGTTGGATTCTGTTCGGGTGCCGTATCTGGACTCGTTGCCATCACCCCAGCCTCCGGTTTCGTCGGTGCCCGTGAGTTCTTTCCTCGTTCCTCGAAGTTTAGCCGAATGTCAGTATTAATGAATCCATTTGCGAAATAAACAGCCGCTGCGGTCGCTTTTGGCGTCGTCGCCGGGACTGCATGCAATTTTGCGACCCAGCTCAAATACATCTTCCACTACGACGATTGCCTTGATGTGAGCTTTTCATGGTGTCCTCGTCGACTTGCAAACTTTGCTTATGTTGCCTTCTTGATGGGTAGATCTTCGCAAGTCACGGCATTGGTGGTATGGTCGGCAACATCATGACCGCGCTCTTCGCCCAAGCGAGCGTTGCGGGCTTTGACGGCATCACTGTTATCCCGGGTGGCTGGATCGATCATCATTACAGTACGTTTACTATCAGTCCGCTTGACTGATCTCAAGTTTTGGCTGACCGGGCGGATTTCCTTTCAAGTCCAACTCGGGTACCAGCTTGCCGATAGTACAGCCGGATTCAGCTACTCCTTCGTCATGACCGTACGTCTCTTTCCTCGCACCCACGCAAGCCCTCAAAATCCTTACATACCTTATCTTTTTATCCCACCCAGACGATCATCCTCTGGATTATGCACTTCATCCCCGGCCTGCGTCTGCGCACATCAGAAGAAGCTGAGATTGTAGGGATCGACGATGCGGAGATGGGCGAATTTGCATACGACTACGTCGGCGTCGACGCCGAGTTGCTGCCAAAACAGTCGTACGTCGACGACGCACCGCGCGAGCTCCGGCCCGTGGAGGTCGAGCGAAGCGATGTGTCGACGCCGCCAGACATGGAGGAGAAACGGGCGGCGGCACCGCGGTCGAGCGAGGGTGCCTAGATCCTTTACCCTCTCTGTTTCCCTGTTCTTTCTCTTGAATCGTGTCTTCTTGCTTTGTTGTCTGTGTTCAGTGTGATTGATTATATGTTCCGAGTACGTTCAGACACTGCGCTTCGGCGCTGCGATGACGGCGCACTCGCGTGTTTCTCTTTTTTTTCTCTCCCTTCACTCTCTCTTGGACGGACGATGGATGAATATATACATACAATACGACGATACATACGATACAGCAGCTACATACATATGTGTGCGCGCACCTTTTCTGTGGCGCTTGTTTTGTGTTTTAGTGGACCTCTGCGGTCAACACTCTTGCTTGCGCAATAAAACTGCCTTGCTTTGCCCCCCTCATATATAGATACTGTGGGCAGTTTCATGCTCGTGTGCTCCCCTTGCAGAATGGTTGACTCCATGCTCGAGGGAGATGCAGTAACATAGCACGTCTAGATCTATCTTGCTTGAAACTTCGGCTCGATTACCGTTCGAACCGCCACCATGACTATGACTACCACCTCGCGGGGCAGCAGCTCCTACCTCCAAGCAATTCTGGCATGATGTAGGAGAAGATGCGCACAAGAAATCAGAGACGTGCATGATAAACCTCAGTGTACAGACACGTTGATTTCTGGCTAGGCGTCCTTCCCAACCCGCCCCCATGCCCACGGAATGGTAAATTGCAGACAGAAACGCCCGATACGTGGCATTTCTCGCAGACTTTCTCGCTCACAAACACTTTCATGGGCCGCTTTACCCTGTTCACCCCTCTCTTGAGTCTCTACGGCACCGCGCGCTTCGAGAAACCCACCGCGTTCGACGGGCGGGCGGACGACCTCGAGCGGGATGAAATATGCCTCAACCGGAAAAGACCACACATCCTGTTTCAGTTTCAGGTTCGAGCTCTAGTTTTTGCACACGGCGAGGGCGTAGTATGAGATCTGTCGGCGCGATAGTGGCGAGCTGTCCAGGACGATCTCCCTCCCTTATTCACTTGATTGGCGCTCGCGGCTTAGCTTTGCATGTGGCATCGTTACCCGCCGCTCGCGAAGGGAATATTTGACGCGGACTGAATACGGCATGCATGTGGATTATTATTGTTGTAGGAGCTCGTTGTCGAGCTGTCGACTGACGGGCGACGAAGAGCATGTTTCTTTTTCTCTCCCTAGTTTTATTGTGCTTCATTGCACGCGGATGGGATCAAAGCGAGTCAGACTAGGCGCTCGCCTTTGCTATCCTTCCGATGGTACTTGGGCGCTTGAGGATCATGCATCATGCGTCCTGTCTCTGCCAAACATTCTGCGTCGTCTTCTGCACCCTCTTTGGCGACACACTAGCCCCGTCTTCCTACGTAAAGCGAGGCGGCGCATACCCCTCGCTGCCCATCTTAGAAGGAGTCTGTTTGACTCTTGCGCTAACCTTAACGTTGGCACCACCACGGAGGTGGAGCGGCATGAGTGACAATGCCAGACAAATAGGAAAAGTATCTGCCTTTTTGCCCAGATGCACTGTAATCGTGCTCGGTTGTGCATGCGGCCATGTCACGACGATCTTCTGAGCGCCAAGGCATGACCAGCAAGCGTGGTGGAGGCCGCGCAGTCCCAACCTCCCCGATCAAGGGCGTTTTCATAAATCTTGCTAGGATCTGCCGGTGTGCGTTTGCTCGTTATATAGCCCGCGGGTACGCTTCTCTCTCATACTTTCTTCCCCTGCAGACCGTATCATTATGGTCAACGTCAGCTACACGGCCTGTGCGTTCTACTCCCTTCTCCACCTTTGTTGAGACACTCATCCTTTTTTCGCAGCGGGTGATCTCACCGTGCAAGGTCCCGATGGCCCTATCGTTTATAATAACGGCGATATCGCGTGGGTCCTCACCAGCACCGCTCTCGTCTGGCTCATGATTCCCGGAATTGGTTTCTTCTACTCGGGTCTTCTGAGGAGGAAAAGTGCCCTCAGCATGATTCATCTCAGCATGATGACCGTCGCCGTCGTCTCCTTCCAGGTTTTTCTCTCTTCCCCGCTCTATCTCTTCTCGATACTAACACAAACCTACCTCTAGTGGTTCTTCTGGGGGTTCTCCCTGGCGTTCAGCAGCGGCGCCAATCGTTATATCGGCGACCTGAGTATGTCGTTATCCCCGCCTTGATTTATTTGAAAATCTCACAGTTTCTACAGAGCACTTTGGTCTGAGGGGTGTCCTGGAGCAGCGTTCTGCATCCAATGATCGCATTCCTGCGATCGTGTTCTGCATAAACCAGCTGATGTTTGCCGCCATCACGTCAGTTCCACCTCTCGCCAACACACGTATATTTTCTGACCTTGTTGCTTTCTCATAGGCCCGCCCTTGCTGTCGGCGCAGTCGCAGAGCGCACTCACCTCGGCCCCCTTATCTTCTTTGTCTTTGTCTGGGGCACCATTGTGTATGATCCCATCGCTTGCTGGACCTGGAACCCCAACGGCTGGTCGTCCGTCATGGGTGGTCTTGACTTTGCCGGCGGTACGCCCGTGCACATCTCCTCTGGTACCGCTGCCCTCGCCATTTCCATCTATCTCGGCAAGCGCAGGGGATACGGTACCGAGCGCCTCGCGTACAAGCCACACAATACAAGCTATGTGATTTTGGGGACGGTGCTCCTATGGTTTGGGTGCTTCGGCTTCAACGGTGGGAGCGCACTGAGTGCAAATCTTAGGGCGGCGCAGGCGTGCATTGTTACTAACCTTGCCGCAAGCGTTGGCGGGCTTACTTGGATGCTCTGGGTACGCACATCTTTGTTCTTTAACCTGGTGCGCGGACGAGTATCTTATGGCTATCGCTGTTATCACAGGATTATCGTCTCAGGCGCAAGTGGTCTGCCGTTGGGTTTTGCTCCGGCGCAGTCTCTGGACTCGTTGCCATCACCCCAGCGTCCGGTTACGTCGGCGCTCGTGAGCCGTTTTGCTGTTTCCACTCAGCCGTGTCTTTGCTCACTCACCACATGCGCGTTAACGGCTGCCGCCGTCGCTTTTGGCGTCGTTGCCGGGACCGTTTGCAATATAGCGACTCAACTCAAGTATATGTTCCACTATGATGACTGTCTAGACGTACGTTTTCTTTTAGCACTTGCCAATTTGATGCCGTCGCTCATCTTTTCATTCTTGGCTGACAGATCTTCGCGACTCACGGTATTGGCGGCATAGCGGGGAACATCCTAACTGCGCTCTTTGCGCAAGCAAGCGTCGCAAACTTTGATGGCATCACTCGCATTCAAGGGGGTTGGATTGACCATCATTATAGTATGTCCCAGACCGTCGTCAGCTGGTTCAATCCAAACCTCCAACTGACCAGGAAAGCCTTTTAAGTTCAGCTTGGGTATCAGCTCGCCGACAGTACAGCCGGATTTAGCTATTCTTTTGTCATGACCGTACGCCCCCTTTCCTCGCAGACATTGTGAGTCAGAGCGTTCGCTCACTTTGATACGTCACGCAGACGATCATCTTGTGGATTATGCACTTCATCCCGGGTCTTAGACTGCGCACCTCAGAGGAAGCCGAGGTCGTCGGGATCGACGACGCGGAGATGGGTGAATTTGCGTACGACTACGTCAGCGTCGACGTCGAACTGCTACCGAGGCAGTCGTACGTCCAGGAGGCTCCGCTCAGGCCCAGGCCCCCTGCCAGGAAAGTCGAGCGGAGTAGGATCGCGTCGCCACCTAAAAACGTGGGTGAGGCACAGGTGTTGACATTGCACGGAGATACGTGATATACTTGACTTTTGCTCTCTCCTCTCTGGAGTAGGCCTTTTCGCCCCTTTCATAGGCCATGCTACATTTGCTGAAGTTTTCGTTCCTTTGGGACTTTTACTCTCCTTGCTTTATCTTATGCTCCCTTTGTTATAATCGCCTTATCAATACTTGGGTTAGATGCGGTCTGTGACACTGTCTGACTCCCATCACCTCACACGCAGAGAGTACGATTCAACGACATCTCTATCGTTCGGAGTCACCCATCCTACCTAAAAGAATCGCAACATCAACTTTAGGCCCATTCCGTTATGTCCCTCTATTTGGATAATTTCGGCCGCCCATCTGGCGTTTTGCCCCCAATCGATATATCTTGGATTCATCCTGACAATGAAGGTTCGCAGATTTTTCCTAGATCTAGACGCTGCAATTTGATGGATAGCTATTTCCCTCAGATGTTGTTAAAGAGGTGGATCTTATGGTTGGTTCTGGAATTCCGGGACCTCCTAGGCACTATCATTGGAAGCTCTCGTGGCTCGTAGTGAGGTCTTCAGCCCCTCCTTACAGCTGCCATTCATTGATCTTTGTCTTTGACTTGCCGTATCGTAGGCGACAACAGAAGATGGCCTTGTTCACCGTCGCATTGAAATAGTGCGAGAAATCGAGCGTGATCATCTTACCAACTGGGGCCCTTACACAAAAATCGGCCCCGTTATTAGCGCGAACACCCATCTACACACTATTGGCGCACTCAACCTATCCCAGCGTCGAGAGCTGGAGCGAATCGCGGAACAAGAACCTGTTCGAGTCCCCAACGGCGAATGGAACTGCCAAGATTGGATCATTTCAGTCCTACAGAAAGCCGTACAAGCGGGTTTGTTTACTCGAGCAGAATGTCAGTCGGCCATCCACAAGGCTGGGTGGAAAGGCGATTTTTGACGGCTCGGCCGTCCTTGCGGCCAAAACGCTACAGATCTTTTCGATGCCATCCGGCCTCTCCTTTTTGACTCCTTTCACATGTACAAGGTCCGCAGTCCCCGTCTCAAATCAAGCAATGCCAACCAATGCATCTCACTTGAGCGATCTGGAAGCGGTGGTCTACATGCCATAGTTACGCCTGTGATCGTTCGCTCTGATATTTTGCTAGATTTTCTCCAACTGGCATGCCTTGGGAGGCTAGCTGCAGCAAAGAAATGTCAGTGCGCACACCAAGGTGTCTACATGCCTTCACATATGTAGAAGAGGCATTCACTGTACGCCGAAACCATTGGAGGATAAGAGCCGAAGACGCTGTCCACAGCATTTCGCCACTCGAGCGACATGTACCCACGGCGTATCGTCATCATCTCCCAGAAATGGGGGTACCATCCGAGACTATCCTAGTCCAAGATGGACACTATTTTCCCATCCTTGACCATGATGTTTGGCAGGTTGAGGTCTCCGTGCATAAAAGACACATCCACGTCCTCCGTGCGAATGTTGTCGAGGATGGACGTGGGAAACACTTCGCGAGAACGCGGGCCCAGTCGTTTGACCCAATACGCGTGAAATTCCTTGAACGAAGGCAGCGCAACGGCTCCCTTTCCTTCATGGAAGTAGTTATTGAAGTAGGGACCAGAAGGCCAAGATCCGAGGGCGGCGGTGGGAGGTTGGAGACGAGCAATTTGCCCCACGCATCCTTTGAGCTCGGTGGCGATAGCAGTCAGCTCTTCATCTGTCAGTTCAAAGCTGGCTGTCGCAAGAGTTTCTCCTTCGACGCGATCCATGACAATATACCCCACATCGTCTCGAGAGAAGGACATATGGACAGTGGGTACCGGGATGGCTGTCGTCTGCTTGATATATTGCATGGCACGAGCCTCCGTCTCTGTCACTATCGTCCCTTCTTCACGACGCGATCGTGATCGATTGCGTAGCAGCCTAGGCTATGCGAAACTCGGGAGGCGCGATTGTCGTTAAGAGATTCCAGGATATCGTTGATAGCATGCTCTGGCGGATCGAAAGGATCAAACTCGGGAGTACTTGGATGAGGAATGGGCTGAGCTTCCGCGCGGTGAACGATCGATTAATCAAGTGGCGTGCCATTATAGACGGATGGCTTACTGAGCGACATGCTTCAGCTCAAGAATAAGTAAAGCAGAGGCTACGCAGAGCCGTTGCCTCGAAGCTGAAGTCATGGACTAAGTAGAACCGGCTGTGCGGTCACCGGTCACCGGTCACTCCTCACGTAAGCTTTCTGCTCTGGCAAACTGTTGATCGAGTCGAAATCTGAGGTTTATTCAACTTGAAATATATAGTACAACAATGATAAGTACCAACGTTGTGTGGCTCGTCTACGGAGACGATCCTAATATTTTACTGACACTATCCAAGCCAAGTGATAAAGCTGTCAGCCTAACTCACCGTTGCAGTCAGCGGCGGGGTTGTATTCTTCGGGAAACGCCTCCGCACCCCTACCTCTTCTTCGCGCTTGATTCACTCTGGGCGCCAGATTTCATCGCCCGTCTGAGCCTGGAACACCAAAATTCTCTCTACATCCACTCTTTGTCGCCCATGTCGTCCGTATAGATGGACTCGATCATCATGAAGCATGGGCTATCCAAGGGAGATAAAGAAGGTTCGTCAAGCCTCACGGCAATCGTTCTCTGTCCTAGCCCGTTCTCCTCTGGCCTATGCGTGGTGATGCCGTCGCCCGATGTGCTCTGGCCTTTTTTAGTTGTGACCCCTCCGATTTTATCCCATCCCCACCATCTCCTGACCTGGTGTGGTCGGGGGGTGATTGGAGAGTGATTGCAGTCAAAACCTCCCGCTGCAAACCGCGGCGGTACTTTCTTATGCGGCCAAGTTCTTCGAGACTTAGCTTGACAGGACGAACTAGTCGCTTAAACTGCCATTGGGAAAGGTCAACAAGGCAGTGGGCGTAGATGAGAGTTGGTACGTATCTTTCTATCACAAGGATACTATCATCCCTATCGGTACCACACCGAGTAACCACGATTCTCTGAAGGGCTTCCAATCGAGATCACCATTGACTAATGACCTTGAGCGCCACCCATAACGACCGCAACTCTAGCCTCGGTGCCGCTTATTAACTTGCGAAGTATGAAAGGAGAGTTGAGGGGGGAGGCCTAAGAGGGCCGCCTGAGCACAGCGGGGATTAACCCCACTTTAAATACTAACAGTTTCGGGCTTGTCCGCCGGGCCTGTCCCATCCCCTGCCTGCACCAGCGTGGATTGGCCCGCTAAAGAAAGCAGGCGTACGAAAACCGGGAGATGAAGAGAGAGGTGGGGGCGGAATCATGCGGTGGCGGGCGGTGTTAGTCGGAAGGGTTTTGTATCCTTCTTGGGCGCCTCTTTGTCCAGCAGCAAATGAATACACGAAAAAGAGCTGTGCCCCTGTCACCTATCCTGGCGGCGCATTCCCATCAATGGAAGGGTGCGTTCTCATCAGGCTCCTCCAAAAGGCCCAGTTCAAAAATAGCGACAATGCACGCGTGAACTCTGACACCGGAACCGCTTCTTCTGACCTCCCCCGACAGCAGTCCACAGTACTTTTATCCTTCATTGGCGTCGATGCTGACCAACTTGATAGAGGATGGAAGCGTGGGGGCTAGGTCTCTCCATGGTAGGTGAGGTGGTGGTGTTGAGTACGAATCCACGGCTTCGCTGGCTAAAGCACACACAGCAATGAGGTGTCAGCAAAATAATATAATATATTAGGTAAGCCGCAAAGTGGCTACGCAACGATGAAACCAATATTCTCGTTGCTCCGATCACGATACTCATAATACTGATGTTATACCAGCGTACACGGGGCTATCCGCATCAACCGTCGCACGTTCATCAGTACAGCATCAAATATTAAAGGAGTCACATACGGGATTTAGCGAGACAGAGCATTACGCAGCATGGCCGTATGACTTTGCTGATGATATCTAAGCAACCACCGTTCATTTCAATATCATCTATCATATATCAGACCCCAATGGCTTTTGATCGTTTCCTGCGGGGTTACAGCGACAACGACCACGCAAACGGTTAAGACCGCCTTGCGTGCCACGAACGCGAAATGGTCACTCCTCCCTATATAAAAGCGTGCTCGACTTGTGATAGTCTCTCTCCATCAACACACTCCACACTCATCTTCCACACTCTTACACTCTTACGTACCATAAATCATGTCTGCCTTCCGCGAAAACGCCTCCCCCCGCCTCCAAGCCGCCCTCGACTGGCTCCATGCCTTTGACAAGCGCGACATCGCTGCGCTCAACAACATCGTCACCGACTCCTTCACCCACCAGACCCTCCCCATTTCGCTCGGACAGGAGGTCGTCGGCAAGGAGGCTTTCTCCAAGCACGTCGAGGGACTCTCCGCGCAGTTTGCTGACTTTGAGGTGGGAACACAGCCTTTAGGTCTCTGTTTGACGCTGACCGATATTTGTGGTATCGATAGACTACGGAGACGGATGTTATTGAGGGCCCGCAGAAGATCTTCATTCTTGTGAGAAATTCTTAACTTGAAGTAATCTCCCCGATCACGGATAGCTAACGGGCGAGTCGAATCAGGCCAAGAGCACCTCCACGTCCAAGAGCGGCGCCCCGTTGTGAGTATCTCTCATTTACCTACGCGATCTACCGCCCCCTGACAAACCCACTTTTAAACTGTATTATAGCACTCATGAGTACGGCGTCATCTTCTCCTTCGACGGCGAGAAGATCAGCTCCATCAAGGAATACGTCGACTCGCTTTACATCCAGCGCTTCTTCACCGCTGAGCAGTTGGCGTAAGAAGCTGCGGGTTCAAAAGGCCATTAGTTCCCGTCGGGAATGGGTGGTGGGTGGTATAGACTAGGGATTAGACATTTTCTAAACGGAGAGCATATGAGATGACGTACATTGGGATTATGCAATGAAATGACGCAATGAGGATATACCGGAGGTGTTGTGTGCGCGTTCATGCTTGGAAGTCCGGCGGTGCTCCGACGCTTGCTGTTTGGAACCCCGTCGTCGGTTGATAGTGTCGAAGAGAATTTGGCGGGTGCTCACTGCATCTTGTTAGCCGCTACCGAGCCTGCGTATCAATATGACTGTCCCAAAGTTCCATTTTATATGGTAAGGCATTATGATGCATTATAAAGTCAAGAGTGTATGATGTAATCACGAGTTTGCGGTGCATCGTGCGTAGCTCACACAGAACTTACTGTTACATGTACACCGGGCAATGCTGTCCAACACTTACTATGCCCATTATATTGCATTATGAGGCGGGCTATAATCAGCATAATGAACTGCAAGCGGTCTCATCAGTCTTACAGTATCCTAAACGGACGCTTATATATTTCCGTTCCTACATAATACTCAGTTTGGGGGGCATATCAATCCATTGGGGCCATACTAGGTATAACAGGGCGAGAACGACAGAAGCAGACAGATACTAGGATAGAAACAGCGGTAACAGTGAGAACGCTAAGCACAATGAGAATGAACAGGACAGGAACGCTGTTAAACGAGTAAAAGGAGAGCAAGAAATATGGTGCAGACAGAACAGGGAAAGGTGGAGGGAGTGATGAATGGGAGAGCGGCAGCAGGAGCGCGAGAACAAAAATGCACGGATACGAAAAGAAAACGGCGACGGAAACGATGCGCGTGGGAGTGGTGCGAGGAAGGGAGAAAAAGAGCGTGAGGAGGAGTGCGTTGACGTTGAGCCTCGAGGCGTGAGAAAGGCTCGTTTTCAGTGAGATTTTGAGTAAAAATGATGGTGGAAAATACACACCTTCATAAGGTGGGCCTGATGGCTATCCGGGTGAACGAGAACCGTGTACGCGCGAGAGGGCGGTGGTGGGAATAACGCTAAACATGGCTGAGCTTCACTGAGAAAGAGGTAGCACGTCGTGGTTGAGAAGGGAAACAGCACGCCGTCGCGCAGCCTCGCGTAGTCCTCATGGCGTTTGGATCCGGATCGCAGCTATTACATAATCGAGAACAACAGCTCAGATTTTTTTCTCTAAGTCAATTTCACTCCACTCAATCGTGAGAAGCCAACATGTGCAATTGGTGCTAGTAATTGCACATTCTCACTGTATCTGTACCTAAGATGTAATTACTTGAGAACATAAAAATACTAGACAAAGTGTATGCCCAAATCTTGGAGCAGCCAAACTATTGTGACAAACCTGTATCAAGCTATTTAGTAGATATATTGTTGCGGAAAACGCATGCCAAATTACATGATGAGCAGATTATCATGAAAGACGCACATTCAGGTAAATGAGGATTGAATTATTTTGAGAAACATATAGCAGGTTATATACCAACCAGATTATCACGATCCGCTCCTCCCCCTCCCTTTCCCCCCCGCCTCACTCTCCTCAGCGACTCCCCCCTGATCGCCTTCACAGGTCGTCAGGCAGTTGGAGTGCGCATTACCTCGCCTATCGATACCATCGGGAGTGCCTCTCGCGCCCTTTGCTCGTCGCCGTTCCCACGCCACCTTCGTCCCCACCGCCACGTCGCCCACCACGACGCGCCCTCTCCACTCTCGCCGTGCCCTCAACCGGTCGTTCCGGATCAGCGACCCCCTCCCCAACCAGATCTCCTCACCCGCAACCACTGCCCCAGCCTCTGACCCCATCGCCGTGCACCACATCACCGGCCAACCCACCTACGCCACCCTCGACGGCGAACCGTTTTTCTGCCCCATCGCCTGCGATCCCTGCTGCCGCATAGGCTATAACAGGATCCCCGACCCCGCTTGCCCCTGCTTCAGGTGCTCCTCCCTCGCCACCACCACTCCCCTCACCATCGACGACCATCTCATCCAGCGTCGCCACCGCCTCGGCCCTATCACCAACATCCCTCAGGAGGCAGTCCAAGACTACTCCAACTACAATCAACTGGATTGCACCCAGGCCCACCCCCACCCCTCCCAAGAAAACCTCGTCGAGCTCGCCGCGTTCGCACGCCAGCGCGCATACCACGCCATAGAAGCAACCGACCGCATCTCCGCCCACCAGTGGGGAAACTATCGCCGCAGCCTCACCACCACTCGCCGTGAAATAGATGGCCAGCACCGCATCACCTACGCCCCAGGATGGGGATATGGACACTTCCATAATTCTTCCTTCGTCGACCGAAATCCAGGACGACATCAAGAACGCTCTGTCAGTCCACCCAGACGCAGACGACAAAAACGCCGTCGCCTTAGCGAGGGCCCTCTCAGCCTTCCTCCTTGAGGAGTACCACCCCAGATCCACCGACATCCCAGAGGATGTCGTCACCAGCATCACGGAGGCCTTCCACTTCTGTGTCCCCCGTATCGCCATCGTCGAGGCCATGCTCGACGACCCCGATTTCATGGCGCTCCTCGCCACGCGTGCCCCCCAGCTACTCCCAGCGCCCGCCGCCCCAGCCCCCCGTAAGCCCCCCCCCATCCCAGCCCCCCTCCCCGCAGCCGTCGTCGCAGACGTCATGCGCCGCGCAAACGCCAACTGGCGCCCTGGCCAGGCTAAAGCCGCCATCTCCTACGCCCTTGCCACCTCTTCTGGCGCGAGGCCCAACCCCACCCCTAAGCGAATCTCCCCTTTCATCTCCAGGAAAGGGTCGAACAAAACGGCCACCGACGAGGCCACCTTTAAACCCCAGGGCCGCGTAGCCCTGCAAACCCACGGCACGGCGGTCGTTGACCGCTTCAACAACAGCGCCCAGGCCTCGGCCATAGAGGCGCGCGTCACCTCCGTCTCCTGGTCCAGGAACGGCAATGTCATCCTCACCCCTCAGGAAGGGATCTCCCTCACCACCCTCCGCATGGAATCGTGCCCCATCCTAAACGTCGTCTTCGGCGTCCCGTTCCGCGCCCTCTTCCCAGGGGAAATATTTAGCGCGACCGTCCGTGACATCACCCTGTGCTACGGCACTCAGGGGGATCGTTACACTGTGGACGAATTGATCTCGCAAATCGTCGACGCCCCCGCCAACAGGGTCGACCGCACCACCTTAGCGGACAACCACCGCTTCACCCAGTCCTCGGAACGTCTCGCTGGCGATCCGAACCAACTCACAATCGGCCTCATCGTACACTTCGTTACGAAAGAGGCGCGCAACAATCTCGTCGCGGGCATCAACGGCTCGCATAAAATTGTCATGAACGGCACGCGCTACAGCGTCGTCGCCTACAAACAATCCTCGGCCCGCCCCGTCCAGTGCACCAAGTGCTGGGCGTTGGGCCACTGGCAATCATCATGCACCTCGTCTCGTCGAGTGTGCGGCATCTGCGCGTCGTCCGAACACACCAAGGACGGCCACTTCTGCGAGACCTGCAACCTGTGGGGAACCCCTTGCGCACACAAGGCAAAACTGTGCATCAATTGTCGCGGCGGCCACCCCGCCTTCAGCTACCAGTGCCTCAAAGCACAAATCAACGCCGATGTCGCCCAACGGTCAGGGGCTGCGCGACTCAATGTTTAACACGGCCCGCCTCCTCATAGGGCAAGCCAACGTCGCCCGTTCACAAGACGCTGCAATTTCTCTTCTTTCTACGTCTCATCATTTACATGTACTACTGCTCCAAGAACCGCCCTGGTTTTCAACAACCAGTGGCAACTTCGTCACCACGTCCCATCCCCACTGGGATGTTATCTTTCCTCTTTCCCCTATGTCGAATACCGAGGACGCTAGACCCCGTGTATGCACTTTTATCAACAAATCTATCACCGATCCAGCATATTACCGCTCGAGACCGGACCTCTTTGCGTCGCTGGACTTCCAAGCCATCGACATTCACCTCCCAAGTCGAACGATTCGACTTATCAACACATACTGGGCCGCCGGTTCGCACGGCCAGGACATTGAGTATTTTGATGACAACATCGACCTCTCCACCCCCGCCACTATCGTCGCGGGCGACTTCAACGCACACCATCGCACCTGGGCAACTTCTAGTCGATCTAGAGGCACCCCCGCCGGCACAAAGATCCGATCTTGGGTCGACTATAACTCCCTAACGATACTCAACCCCCGCAGACAGCCCACCTTCTTTGACAGAAGGAGAGGCATCAAGCCCACTTGCATCGACCTCGTCGTCGCCAACCCACTGGCCCACGCTCAGCTAAGGCCCACCGTCACGATCGGAAAGGCAGTCGCCTTCGCCGATCACACGCTCATCACTACCGAACTAGACATCGGCACCAACACCATCCCTCTCCCACCTTCTCCCCCGTTCAGTCGTCATCTGGACAAGGACCTATTTACTGCTGCGTTGGCAGTAGGCCTCAGGACGAACGCTACTAAACTAGCGTCTACAAACCGCGACCTCAACCAGGTCGCAGATACTCTCATGCGAGTCCTCACTCAGGCCGCAAAAGCTGCTTCCCCGAAACAGACCAAGGGACGAAAATCCAAGTGCTGGTGGAACCGCACACTCTCGAAACTCAAACGCTCGGTAGACCACGCCTGGCACCATCTCTCACACACCGCGCTCCGGGACCCGGGCTCACCCGACCTAGAACAACTTCACCGCTCGCACGCTTACCTCCAGAGGAAGCTCGAATATGCGATCAGAGACACCAAACGCCTCTTCTTCTCCAGGATACTGGAGAACATCACCGAATCGACTGTCTGGTCGCTAAAAAACTGGGGCAAGGGAGGCCGCAAACTCCCCTCCCCCCCGCTCGTCCACCCGACCACAGGAGACCCTGTGCCGGACCCCATAGACAAAGCCAAAATATTCCACGCCGCCTTCTTCTCTAGGGATGACATCGCGCCCGCCCCGTACCCTGCCTGGATTGAACAGATCCCGACAGCACCCAATCAACAATACACCATGCCCGAACTGCGCAAGCAGGTCTTCGGCCCCTCAACCAGAAAAGCCCCCGGCCCTTCAGCCATCGGCTTCAACATATTGCGCCTCGCCTGGGACCAGACCATGCACCTCCAACTACGCCTCGCTAACGATTGCAAGGCCACCGCCACTCACCCTATCCCCCTCAAAGCCACGGTTACCCCGGTGATCCAGAAACCGGGCAAACCATCCTACACAGTGCCGAAATCTTTTCGGCCCATCGCGCTCCTCGAGTCCATCTCGAAAACACACGAAGGTATGGCAGCACAACGAGTCTCCTACCACATCATCAAACACCACCTAGTCGACGACCAGATGGCTTGCCTCCAGGGCAGATCCACGGTGGACGCTTCCGCCAACCTCATGCATATCGTAACCAAGCTACGAGAACTCCCACCTGACCCCACCTCGTACGAGAAGCAAAATCGGAAGAAGATCGCGCTCCTAAAATTCGACATCAAGGGATTTTTCAATTCCATACCCCGCGCCCGGCTCATCAAGCACCTGCACAGAAAAGGTTTCCCCAGAGACCTCACCCTTTGGATCGCCGCTTACCTAGAAGGCATGCGCACGACCTTCCGCATCGATGGCATCGTATCGGAGGAATTCGACATCGGAGAGGGCATCCCCCAGGGGTCGCCCCTCTCCCCCTCCCTCTCAATCCTCTTCACGAGCGACCTCAAAGAGTTCGTACGACGATACCTCTCCAAGATTAAGGGCATCTCCGCCTCTAATTTGGAAGAACTCATAATGTACGTCGATGATGGCATGTTCATCATCTGGACTAAACGAAAATGGGCTATGATCGCAAAATTCATCCCCCACCTCCTCGCCGCCCTCACCGCATGGGCCAACACCTTTGGTATCTCGATCGACCCGGGAAAAACCGAACTCATGTACCTCTTTGAGGACGCCAAGAACCCCGCCCCCGAAGTACAGGGGGTTACCAAAGTAAAAGTCATGCGCTGGTTGGGCGTAGACTACGATCAAAGGCTTACGTTCTACGTGCACGTAGCCAACTCGCTTAAGAAGGCCACCAAAAACATGGTCCCTCTCCACGTCTTCAAAAAACTCAGCAAGGGGGTGTCCGCTGCGGCGGCGCTCAGGTTCTACCTCGGGGCAATCCGCCCCATCCTCACGTACTCGGCCCCCACCTGGTGGGGCAGTAACCACCACCCGCACACAGATAAACTCAACTCATTCCAAAGCAAAGCACTCGCCAGATGCCTCGGCACCTTCCGCACCACCCGCACGTGGGTGAACCACGCCCTGGCTGGGGTCCCACTCCTCAGCTCCCACCTGAACATGGTCGTCGAGCTCTATATCTCTAGGGTTCCGTACTACTTCACCTCCCATCCGACAAGGAAACTCCTCATGCCAATCGTGGACAACCCACCGCCGCTCGACACCACTATCCTGGACAGAGCGGCACGCTACGCGAGAGAGCTCCCCCTCCCTTACCCGGTCATCATCCCCCCCTGGATCCCCACCCAGCACCCAAGGACCTGGGTCGTCGACGACATCCGCAAACCGCCCCCGTTTGCGGTAGAGAACTACGTCATCCCGCTACTCGAAGCCATCGCAGTCACAGGCACGCCTGTACTATTCATCGGCATAAACCACCGACACTCCCACCTGAAGATCTTCCCCAGATTTCTTCCACCCGACGCGCCTTATACCCCCCAGGTATTCACTATCCAGCTCCCTGACCACTCGATCGGGGAGCGCACTCACGCTGCCAACCTTGCACTCATGGGCGCGTTACGCAACATGCCCGCCCATCTCCACACGCCTGACCTAGCGCTGGTCATCGCCAACAGAGCCATCGTAGATGGCCTGACCAATCCCACCAGGAGGACGGTCTACCACTCCCACCTCCACGACTTAGCTAGCAGAGCCATCCTAGCCTGCCCCACTAACCTTCACGTGTTCATCGTTAACAAGTTCCACACCCTCCACCCCCCCAAATCGGCGTTCTACTATCGACCGCCCACCTACGTACCCGAGTCGTTCACCGAAACGGCCCCATCGCGCCGCGTCGCCACCAGACGCTTCAAGCAACTCCAAGCCCAGGCCCTCGCGGAGGACCTGGAGGAGAACATACCCCAGGACCACATTTTCCGCACATTTGACCTCCTCCGTACCTCAGAGGACACCCAATACCCCCCGTTCATAGACTTACGACGCCCGGCAGGGGAGACCGCACTCCTCGCCCGCATCGCCTCAGGCCACTGCAAAGTAGGGGCCTACTTCCACAAGATGCATATTGACGCCCCAGACGCGCCGATTGCATGCCCATGTGGTACGATCGACATCCAGACGATCGCCCACGTGATCACCGACTGCCCGATAACGGACCCCGCCAGGCACCTCATCAAGAATGATGACGGTGACGTTGACCTCACGACCTTGTTCACCGACAAGCTCGACTCTTTCCTCAAGTGGCTTAAGGCCACGCACCCCTTCACTCGTCGTTTTGGCGAAGCACTTGGCCCTGTCTCTCCGAGGCAGGGAGTCACTGATCTCGTTGGATTTAGCGTAGTAGATTAGCGACACTGACTCCTCTCCCCCCTCAGTTTCTCCTCTCTCATTAGTCATGTAGGCTGCCCTCCCTCGTGTAGAGTAGTCGCTCACATAAGCCTTAGGCTTCGGAGCTACCCCCAATACATGCGTTACACAAAAAAAAAAAAACCAAGATTATCACACAAGTCATAGACTGAGGTATAGACTAGAGGGAATATATTGGCTTTCATAAAATAAATTATATATTTGAGAAAATATGAACCTCTTCCTAAAACAAACCATACGCTGGCCGAAATATTGTGCAAAACATAGATTGTGTTGTGAGAAATAAATAATATACTCCTTCACTCAGACATAATCATAAAGTCAATATAATAGTATGAAAGCCATATGGTTCATTTTACTTTACCCTATTGACCACACCACACATTTCCGCCCATTATGAGATTGGTAAAATGTATAATGTACGAAAATATGAAAAGGACATTTGGGACATGCAATGCTGCAAGCTGGACAGCAGCTGTCGAATCTCTTGGTATTGAATCGAAGATCTAGTCCGTGGGCTTTGGGCCAATCGAGAGTGGATGCAATTCAGGACGCAACTATGGGAGCCTGTTGGCGTACACCATTCTCGTACCTGCGAGCTACAAGGGACGCCGACATACATGGTGTGCTCAGCCGGCCTAGCCTTTCGGCAAACTGATGGGTATTTCAGCGGCTTAACTTCTGCGCAGGGAACGTGATGTTCTTGCATAGTATTGAGGTGGATGTCTCAAGACGCGATTGATACTAGGAGCCGGGGCCCGGGCCGGTGAGTACTAGCTGGCAGTGAATTGCCATGACAGGCGTTGAGTCGTGTTCAAAGGCGAAAGCTTCAAGTTCAACTCAACAACACGATAATGCCACCGATCGAGCTATTTTTGGTGGCGGAGTTCACCAGGACAGACTGAGATGTTGCAACGATCTTGCTCACAACGTCGAATAGTTTGGTTGCCGGAGTCGGGAGAACTCGGACGTACAGTACTTGGGGAGGGGCTGGCAATTGACATACAGGGTAGTATTCGGATTGGAATTTGGAAGATCCGAGTGTAAGGATGCGCGCTCAGTACTCAGTGCCTAGTGCTGACGTGGGTGGTGGTGCAGGATTTGAGCTCAGAGGATCAGCTGCTGGCGGGCGGGTCTTCGAATCAGGAGGACATGAGGCCAGAAGATGTAGTGAGTTTGCAATGGCGGCGGCTCGAGCGACAAGTAGGATGGACTGCTTTGAGGTGATAGAGGGGCTGATCGTCGACCAAGATGGTAGGGCAGCTAGCCCGTAGTAGACACAGTGCTAATTTGTGCTGATGGTATCTCCAGGCAACTCCTTGCAATGAACGAGATTACAGGGGCGGCTAATTGAGAGAACCATAGAGGGCGACGGGAGATCTTGCATAGCGCCGGAGTATCTCGTCTCTCACACACGCCATCGATGGCGTGCTCGCGCGCTGTTCGCATCAGTCCGAATATGTGGTGGGAGCGCGGGTTGGTCAGCGCTGTGTCAGCGTCGCCCGGTGCTCGGGATTACATAATGCATAGCCGAGGACAGATTTGTCAGCGGTGCAGGGGGATGGCGTGCTTGCTTTGGGCGCGGCTGACAAGCCATTGCGTGATCGGTTCGCTCAATCATCATGATGTGCTCCGTCCTCCACCAACATGCACATGGGCGTTTTTGTTTATATAGCCTCCCATTCCTCCCGCTCACTTCCACCACCACTACTACCGCCCTCTCCTCCTCCTAGCCTTCCACAGCATGCCCGTCTCCACCCAGATCTCCCACCCCGCCCCCGCCGGCTTTGGCACTCGCGCAATCCACGTCGGCTCCGAGGCAGACAAGAACACCGGCGCTGTCATTCCCCCCATCTCCCTCAGCACCACCTACAAGCAGGACGCCGTCGGCGTGCACAAGGTACCTATCCTCTTACTTTACACCCACCCCCCTTAAACTCACCTATTGATCACGTAGGGCTATGAATATTCTCGCTCCGGAAACCCCAACCGCGACGCCCTCGAGGAGCTCCTTGCCTCCATCGAATCCGGGGGCTCCGAGGCCCTCGCTTTCTCTTCGGGCTCAGCTACTACCGCAACCGTCATCTCCGCACTCGGCCCAGGTGCCCACATCCTCTCCGTCAACGACGTTTACGGCGGTACTTTCCGCTACATGACGCGTGTGGCTGCCGAGAACCAGGGCATCGAGACTACCTTTGTCGATCTCGAAGCCGCCTCCGACGACGAGGTTTTGGCTGAGATTCGGGAGAATACAAAGGTTAGCGAGCCTAATCGCCTTCCCGGCTCAGTTTGGTAATCGTCTAACTCGTTTCTCCGTAGTTAATTTGGATCGAAAGTCCGACGAACCCCACGCTCCGACTAATTGACGTCGAGCGTATTGCCCGTTTGGCTCACTCCCATCCCTCGAACCCCATCGTCCTCGTCGACAACACCTTCCTCTCGCCGTTTTACAATTCTCCTCTGCTCCAAGGCGCCGATGCCGTCGTCTACAGGTGCGTTCCTCTCAAATGGGCTGCACCTATTACTTGCTAATAATATCTCACTCTAGTCTCACGAAATACATCAACGGCCACTCGGATGTCGTCATGGGCGCTGTCGTCCTCCCCGCCCACCAAGCCCAATTCGGCTCCCGTCTCCGATTCCTCCAAAATGCCATTGGCGCTGTGCCGTCTCCTTATGACTGCTGGCTTGCCATGCGTGGTGCAAAGACCCTCCACCTCCGCATGCGCGCCCACGGCGAGAGCGCACTGGCCGTCGCCGTCCGCCTCGAGCAACTCGCAGCCCGCGGCGACCTCGTCGAGAATGTTGTGTACCCCGGCCTTGCCAGCCACCCGCGCCACGAGCTCGCACGCCGCATGCTCTCCCCAAACGCGCGCAAGTGGATCGCCAAGGCAGGCGAAGACTCATTCCAGGGTGGGCTGCCGTTCAGCGGTATGGTCAGCTTCAGGATCCGGGGTGGAAGCGAAGCCGCCGAGCGCTTCTTGACGCGCACCAAGATCTTCACCCTTGCGGAGAGCTTGGGCGGCGTGGAGAGTTTGGCGGAGCTGCCTGAGAAAATGACACACGGGGTTAGTTATTGCTCCTCGCACTGTGCTCCTTTCTGAGCAGTTCTCTAACTGGCTTATTATATCGTAGTCTATCCCGCCCGCCGAACGTGCTGCGCTTGGTATCGATTCAAACCTCATCCGCCTCTCCGTCGGCGTCGAAGACACCGACGACATCCTCGACGACATCGAGCAGGCTCTTCAGTGGGCCGTCACCGGTGTTCCTTCCGCCAAGATCGGGGCTCTCAAAGCTGCCGCTAATGGAATTGCACTCAGCACTGTCAACGGATTGAACGGTATTCATGCATAGAGGACTCGGGCCCATCATCTAGATTTTCTATTGTCTAACTCCTATTCCCTCGCACATATATACGCCGACGCCTTGCACATATATGTATTCATACTATACTGTCGATTTTTTTGCACCTAATTGCACATACATGAACAACCTTTTGAACGCGTCGGCTACTTCATCTAAAATCCTGATAAGCATACCCTGGAGGAATAGACACACCGTGCTGCCCACAAAGTAGAGACGAAGAGACTGCGCATCTTGTGCAAAAAGGTTTAGCAAGTTACGAGGGATTACACATATATAGGATACATACCTAGCTAGACGTTGATTTTAAACGATGGAAACAGTCCGGGGGAACGAGATCGTCTTGACCAACTCGTTGTTATCGCGGCGACGAATTTCAAAGATTCTCGTAGTGTGCAGGAAGTAGAACTCAAGCGGATTGTGCGGATCGTTGTCCCTCCCATAAGGGCGCATCTCACGTCCCCGGGGTTGGTCCAACAGCGCATCGAAGACAACGAGGTTCGTAAACTCTTCGAAGCGCGTCTTCCCGTCCGACTTGTGGACGTAGTCGAGGATATACAGGGAGTTGTACGGCGTGAGGCGGCCCATAACCGTGTCCGTGCATGGGAAAGTCTGCGACAGGTGTGTGTCAGGAGTTTCCACCTGCAGCATATATGGGGGACGGGTTAGAGGAGATGCCTGAAGGTGTGTAGGGACGCCACAATACGAACGCTGAGCTGTATGAACCGCGTTCCGGCCTCTTTGTGGACCGCTTCCCCAATCTCGGTCCAGTATTTTGCATGTCGCTACCAATCAGCGCTGCCTATTGTTAGACGTGCAGGTGTAGTTTCGGCTGACGTGGTAAGCACGATGGTGGTTTTGTGGCGAGACAAGTCTCGGAGGCCAGATATTAATCAGACTTTGCTACCGGCTGCTATTCAGCACAAGCCATGGTCTCGTTCATCCTCCGAATCCGGTCGGGGAAGCGTCATAAGGGAGAGCAATGAGGGCCTGCTTTTTGTGCAACAGTCTTTAAGTACTTGAAGAAATAACAACGGGAGCGAGAGAGTTCAGATAGATATGGAAGGTCTACATACATATTACGTAACTGTCCTCCCTGTGTTTACCCGGATGGCGCGCCCACTCACCACCATCCCGAAAAATAGCCCTCCAAAAGTTCACTGGCAATGAGCAAGGTGCTGCGGTATCATTCGATACGATCAGCACCCCGCACGAGCTCGTTAATGGGCAGCTGGGTCTCATTCAGCCCTGCCATACCGTTTTCGCCCACAATGAGCTCCTTTGCACCCCAACGCTCGTGCGGATACTTGAGGCCATCGTACGTTGTCGTGTCGTGTAGAAAACCAGAATGAAGCTGTAGGCCGTTCAACGAGCTGGTTCGAACACGGCCTCGCGTCAAATGAGTCGATGCAACTCGGCCATGTGTCACTGTCAGACACGCACTTCCCCTTGGTAGGCGTCACCTATCGTGACGTGTAGGCGTCTTTTAGGGATGCAGAGTGTGTGTCGGTGAACAAGCACAGCGAGCCTACTTTCAACAACCACAGTAAAGTCGCGAACGGAGGGTGAGGTGCTTATAAAAGCCAGTGAAATGGTAGGAGCCCTTGAGAAGCGCCCTTTCCTGCTCCGTAAATTTGGAGAACCCATCGCCTATCGTGGTCCGCTTGTAATGGGGCCAGCTGCCCATCCGAGATCAGAATCATTGCTCTTTGTCACGGCCTCGATGTCCGCCTGATTGGATGAATTGGATAGAACTCCGGGGGGTGCCACTAAGCTTCACCCCAGTCTTGCCACGAACCCTGCCCTGTGATCTCTCTTCGCGAAAGAGCTGCACAGCCGCCAAATGGGCGAGGAGCGCGTTATATGTGCACTGATATGTGGGGTCGATCGATCCAGCGGATCCTGGTGCAGAGTCAGTATAGGATCCATATCCTTCGGACCAAAATGCTGAAGACTAAGGAGAATGCATAAGTCTGTGCGTTTTAGGATTAACAGATGGCGCTTTACTTCGTTCATCGTAATCTAAGTATCGCAAGGGCCACCGAGCGCATTGTACGCAGGCTGGGCATAATCGCGGAAGTCTTTGGGCTTGCCATCCGCCGTCTGAACCGAGATGATAAAGTCGTACAAGCCGATGCCAAGAGCACGTTTGAACAGAGCCAGGTCCTTCTCGTACGTGTGCCTAGAGATTCGACCGTTCAAAGAAAGCTTCAGCTTGTACAAAGTCTTAAGACAACAGCTAACAACACAGACCGAAAACCCGTTGCTACATCACTGGTTTGATCACCAGCAATACGATCTTTCCCCTTGCCGTTAACGAAGCGATCCCACACACTCTCCACTTTGCCGTCTTCATTCTACGCGCCTATTGGGATATACGCCAGGTGGTCGCGCATGATGCGGCTGAGACGAGGTAAGAACATTCAACTTGATAGGCCGAAGTGCCGCAGCCGTACAGAAGTCTATCTGGGAGTAGCTCCCCGCCAAGGAAGATAGCGTCGGAGCTCGGGAGTGCACGGGCCACGCCAGTTATTCGGAGAGAGTGTGGCAGGAGTAACCTCGCAGGTGCCCCCATCGTGCGCAAGGGAGGGAGTGGTGCAAGCTCTCGAGTCTCAAGCTTCAACGGCACTGAGGTTATATACTCGCGCTATGGAGCGCGTGGCGTGTACGACAGCCGACTTGCTGGGCCACGCGAAGCCCGGAGGCGTCGAAGACCAAGCTATGCAATACTATGAGCCCGCGCCGCTCAGCGTGTGCCCGAGTGATGATCGGTATCGCAGGTTTATTACGTAGTTTACCTACGGGTGATCGAGAGTACGCTCCCTCGGTCTCTTGCGTTTTATCTCCACGCGGCCCCTTAGCGTTGTGCTAGGGCGTACCTCGAACCCCGGGTCCTCGTTTACCGGCTCTCCTGGGATCGTTTAGAGGATTAAAGGAAACTGGACGGAAAGCGTGTGCCGCCGACTATTTAGTTTGAATCAACAGTGCTTGTCAGCTCTTTGATCGGGCTATCAATCGTTCGATCCTACGAGAAGAGTTGCGCCAGCAGTAACAGTAGTACCGATGTCCATTGGTATTCAGTATGATAAGTTCAATAAACCGAGATGAGGGGGATGACAAGAAAAGGTCGATGTCAAAGATGGCCCCCTCAACCAAACATCTTCAGCGTAGTGTAAATCCAGAGTTCGTCAAGTCCAATTATGATGTGACATATAAGAGCTGGGAATATCGATCAAATGAGGCTTCCCAAGATATCTGCTCCCAAGAGAGCGCTGCCGTCCAAATGCTTTCGATTAGAAGAAAGAGAGCATGGTGGCAAATGTGACGCCAACAACAAGCGCAACCGCCTGATGCGGCAAAGCAAGCCCGCTGCTAGCCCAGTTGGACGAAGGCGGCCGTGTACTGGTGGTCCCCGTGGTCCCAGTAGCAGTGGGTGCCGATACCGACCTGGGAGCGGCCGACAGATCCACCGGCTGCGACAGCGTAGCTGGTACGAGTCTCGAATCCGAGCCAATGTAGTCGAATAGCACCACGCCAAATCGGCTCCCTTTTTTGCCCGCGAGGTAGGAGAGCGTTTTGAGGTTTGCGCCTGGGGTCGTGGTCCCATTTCCCTCGGCGAGGCCCAAGGGAGTCACCGCAGTGCCCGAGGACCCGCTCACGAAGGTGATAAAAAGTTGGTTCGGGTAGGTTGTGCTCGTAGCGACGTCGAGGTGGGCACTAACCGCGGCGAATTTATTATTGATGACGTCGGCAACGCTCGTCCCGTTAATATCGTATAAATCTTCGATATAGATGGCGTCGCTGCCGGTGCCGTAGGGAATGGTGAATGTTGCGTTGTTATCTGACCAACCAGAAGAGGCGTCGATGCCAACGGGGGTAGCGGTCGGAAGGAGGGTGAATGCGAAGCGGCGGAGGAGAATGGCTTTGTGGCGCGCTTGGCCTAGTGTTGGGAGCTAAGTTTACGGAGATTTGCAAGTATAGAGATGAGAGAAGGTTGTATGAGCTAAAATGAGCGCCAGAACTTACGGTGGTGCTTTGAACCCAGTAATCAACGGCATCTGGACCTGTGACAAGGTCATAAATGGCTTGCTCAAGTGTCGCAGTCGTGTTTCCTGTGTCGACTTTCACGGAGACGATAACAGTCTCGGTGGGGTGCGCGTCGAGCCAGTGGTAAAGTCCCCAGAATACGTCTACCAACTGCGCCGTCGGATCCAACAGAAAGGAGGCTAGTAATATATATATAAATAGGCAAGAATTCAAGGCCATGCAATGGGTATACTGACCGTGATATAATTGGATGAGGCCGTTATTCTCGCCAATTCTCAGATCAATAAAGCGCGCGCCTGCATCCAGCTGTCTGAAGAGAGGCATATCCTGCTCACCATCTTCTCAGTATGGCTAAAAACGAGTACGACGCCTATGCTTGGTGCCCACCTGTGTTTTGGTAAAGATTGAAGCAATGCCCGAAACATTCCCTACAAGACTCGCATCATTGAGCTTCGGCGTGCAGGGTTCTTAGCGTAAAGCGAGCTCACTCACAAGTAAGCGTATCATGAGTTCCGGGGATGCTGAGGTTTTGAATAGGAGTGGAATCGCTCAGGCTGCTCATCCAGCTCGAGAGGTTGCTTGTGGACTGTTCAAACGCGCCCAAGAGCGGTGCCCCCGCTGCCAGGTGGTTTGTCATTGTGGAGGGGTCAAGCGCGGCCGCAGCGAGCGGGAGCGCGATGGAGAATAAAGAAAGGCTGGATAGCAAACGCATTGTGTGAGAATTAGAGAGGGAAAGGGGAGCGAAGGAGTGGCTGTTGGTGTGATGGTTGCTGCTAAAACCCAGTGGAAAGTCCGTTGGGCGAGATCGGCCCAGATACCGTCAAAATGGGGCGATACCTTGAGATACGCTGAGATTGGTTTTGGAGCACGCGGAAGCAGCGAGCCTGGCCCCTTCGGCTTGCATCGAACATAGCCGGATACTTACGTAAGAGATCGCGACGGCTTCGGCGATCACAGTACTGGCACTCTCGTTCGCTTGCTAAGTTTCTTGGGTCTCTTATGGCGAAACAGAGCGCTGCCTCCAATCCTTCTCCCCGGACTACTAAGTCGACCGTTCAGAAACCCGCGAAGGAGGCTGCCGTGGCCCGGGCGGCCACAAGAAATCGACCACGATTGTGCAGGTGCCCCCACCGCTGCAAAGGGCCCAAGCTTGTTTCTGAGTCAACATGGCGAAATCACATGAGGGAGATGGAAAAGGCGGCCGCAGAAGGGAGCACCGTTGCCTCTTCTCGTGACAACCATGCCACGCACGACAACCACGCGCACGACGGCCACGCGCACGACGGCCACGCACACGGCGACTTTGAAATGGACGATACTGCCGACGCGAGCGGTAGGGCGGAAGGTACGAGCGAGGGCGTGGCAGCAGGAGTGAGGGTGTTGGACGGGGACTCCACGTTCGTGCCAGCCGTCCCATCCGTGGGTGCCGGCGAGGCAGAGAGTGACACGGGTGGTTTTGCAGCTGCACGCGAGTCTTATGTACGTGTATGCTTTACCGCTTTCTATCACATAGTTCAAATACTTCATTCAGATCGACCCTGGCAGCCAGGCAGCCACGGGAGAAGATGGCGACAACGGTACCAACGCAACCACCAACTCAAGCATGTCGGATGACAACAACGTTACAAGCTTGATCGAGGACCTTGCAGTTGCGCAAGAATTTATCAACATCATCCGAGGAGCATCGCTCGACGACGCTCATTCCCGCTTAAGCGAAGACGCATTGAAGCGTCTCCGGTCACCCGCTCCCCCTCCTGATCTTACCGATCCCGACCTTGTCTTCTCCCTCAAGCTCTTTCTTGCAACCGATAACGGCTCTAAAAAATCATATGACAGTGTCCGAGAGGCCGTACTGGAGCGACACCCCGAGCACCCGGTTTTAACTTACTATCAAGTCCGCCAGAAAATCGCCGAGATCAGTGGTGTTACGTCAATTGAGGATGACATGTGCATCAACGGTTGCGTAGGATACACTGGTCCGTGGCAGGAGGCCGAATGCTGCCCGAAATGCAGCGAGCCTCGCTATGATCCCGTCAAACTCGCGGCCAGCGGTGGGAAGACAAAAGTCCCGCGGCAAACCTTTCATACCATTCCTCTCGGGCCACAAGCTCAGGCACTCCGGCAGACTCTAGTTGGCGCCAAGGAGATGGAATACGGCGCCGAGTGCACGGAAAAGATTATAGAGGAGCTGATGGCAAATGGGGGGAAGCTCTCTGCTTGGGAGGATTGGTTTCATGGCACCGAGCACATCAAAGCGTGGCTGGCTGGCGACATAACTCGGAATGACATTGTCGTCTTCCTTTCCATCGACGGCGCGCAGCTTTATCGTAACAAGCAGTCCGATTGCTGGATGTGGATCTGGGTTGTTCTCAGTCTCTCTCCCGACCGCCGCTACATAAAAAAACGCGTCCTCCCCGGTGGATTCATCCCCGGGCCAAACAAGCCATTGGTCATCGAGTCATATCTGTTACGGAGCCTTCATCACTTCTCCGCTCTGCAGAAAGAAGGCCTTCTCATGTGGGATGCGCTCTCCCGTGCTATCATCACCTCTCACCCATACATGGCACTCGGGGCGGCCGATGGCCCTGGCTTATCGCTCTTGGATGGTATGGTGGGACACACAGGGGCCTTTAGCTGTCGCGTACACTGTAATGTCAAGGGGCGCCGCTGCCCTGGAAGCTCGCGCTACTACCCCGCACACCTCCTACCGAACAATTACAGCGTTCCAGGCTGTATTCACCCTGATATCGACATCTTGCGCATCCCTCCCGTCTCTGCCGATGATTATGACAAGAGCGTGAAGCTTCTTCTTGCTTCTCGCACCAGACGCGAGTATGAAGAACGTCGCCGAGATACAGGGATCTCCAAGCCAAGTATCTTCAGTGGCTTGCACCCTCGGCACACCACTCGCGTCCCACGCGTTTTCTCACTTGATAACATGCACCTGCCTGCACTCAACATTCCCGATCTCCTCATGCTCCTGTGGCGTGGGCTCATCGAGTGTCACCAGGGCGATGACCGTTCCACATGGGACTGGGCCGTTTTCATGGAAGGAGGTGTTTGGGAGGCACATGGGAAGGACGTCGCTAATGCGACGCCATACCTTCCGGGCTCATTCGATCGTCCGCCGCGCAATCCTGTGGAAAAGTGGAACAGTGGGTACAAGGCGCGAGAATGTCTTATGTACTTCTACGGCCTTGGACCCGGTGTTTTCTACGGCGTTTTGCGCCAGAAGCACTGGATTCACTTTTGCAAGCTTGTCCAGGTCGTCCGGATCACTCACCAGCGCCGGATTCGAAGGGTGGAGCTTGTGCGCGCACAAAAGCTCATCACCGAGTTCATAAACGAATACGAGGGTGAGCTTTACTATCAGCGCCGCCCAGAGCGAATCCATTTCTGTCGGCCCAGCCTCCATAATTTTGGAGCACACGTCATCCCAGAGATTTCCCGCGTCGGACCTGGTTATGTGGCTACGCAATGGACCATTGAACGTACGATTGGAAACCTTGGAGAGGAGATCAGGCAGCCTTCAAATCCATATACCAACCTCTCGCTGCGTGGAGTTTTGCGCGCTCAGGTCAACTCGCTCAAGTCCATGATCCCCGCCTTGGATCAGGATGGCCCCAAGCTCCCTCGCGGTGCTCTTGATCTAGGCGATGGCTATGTGCTTTTAAAAGCGCAAGATGAGAGGCCACAGCATGTCTCGGGGGCCGCCGCAGATGCGATTGCTTCATATTTCGAGGCTTCTGGAGATCCCACATCTCGAACAACGTTTGATATCACCAGGTGGGCGCGTGTGCGGGTTCCCAATGGGCAGATCGCACGCTCGGCATGGAAAGAGAGCCAAAAGCCTCTTAAGCAAGTCCGCATGGCGCGCAATGTGAAAGTACGTCCACATATCTATTAATTACTGTGCTGTGCCACATGCGATAAAACTAATGTTGCGGCGTGGATACCCAGTTTATGCAACAGAACCGGTGCTACTTTGGCGAGGTGCAATATTACTTTATTGGCGAAATCCGCGGGACAGATCGAGCACTTGCACTTGTCTCGGTATACTCTGATCCCGACCCCGATCTTCTTGCCACTTCAAGTGAGACACTGCGTGCTTGCAAGTACCGGGGCAATGATTCTCTCTGTGTTATTGATGTAAAATCAATCTCCTCAGTTGTGGCAATGCCACCATTGACAAACTATCATTCAAGTGCTGGTGAGTACAGGATGCATTATGTTGTAGAGGACTTCGGGTTGGAGGTTGGAGCAATGGTACCTGTTGGTGAGGAGATAACTGAAGAATAGGAATAATTCAATAAGTGCACAGTAGTTTAAAGAGCAGCCTCTTTACTTAGATTTTCTTCCTTTTTTATTTTATGTTTTATTTCACACAGAATAATTCTGAGTTGGATACAGTCATTTGCATACCAATCACTAAGTAAAATAATTTCTCAGAATGACCGGGAAAATTCTTCCAGATTTTATTGGGAAAAAATCTGTACAATATCCTTTTGTACTCCACAGCTTGTCACCAACTGTATCCACACAGGCAACTCACACATTCAACCATGCTCCTTCCAGGTGCACAGTATCCATTTGTAGTCCACTGTCAGAGTCGTGCAAGTCCGAAAGGGTCCAGAAAGGGTCCGAGCGGGAACAGAGGATCCTAAGTGTCCGGACATGTGGAATAGGATGTCTGACTTCCGGAGTCAACAGGAATGGAGACAGGGACTTAGGAGCTGTGGCTGAGCAGGACAAATGGGGGGAAAGATGAGATACTAACTCTGCTGCACCCCTAAGGGGACAACTGGTATATATACATGAAGGATGGAAATAGGAGTGTCAAAAATAATGAATGGAGAAGCAAGGAATGTATGGACATAAGGGAAAGAAGCAAAGGAACAATGGGAGGGGGTTTGGGCAGAAGCCCGCACACTGGGAATACTGGTCCAAGGCTAGTCGGAGAAATAGGGCAAACTCCGGATGCTCCGGAGGGTGAGGAGGGGCATGGAGTGGTGTGGATGCCCTCGGAGTGATGGTGGCTGCGCCTAGTCTGGAGTCCGGAACTGGGTAGGAGCAGAGCAGAGGTCTGGAGTTGGTGCACAGCATGTCAAGGTTGTGACATCCACAGCTCATAACCAACAGTATCCACACAGGCAACTCACATGTTCAACCACTTGTCCCGGGTGCACACTATCCGTTTGTAGTCCACAGCTCATCACCAACCATATCTGCACAGGCAACTTGCGTGTTCAACCACTCCTCCTGGGTGCACACTATCCATGTGGAGTCCACAGCTTGTCACCAACCCTATCCACGCAGGCAACTCACGCGTTCAACCACTTCTCCCGGGCACACACTATCCGTTTGTAATCCACAGCTCGTCACCAACCCTATCCACGCAGGCAACTCACGCATTCAACCACTCCTCCCGGGCACACACTATCTGTGTGGAGTCCACAGCTCGTCACCAACCATATCCACACAGGCAACTCATG
>KL198062.1:7386-27137 GCA_000697705.1 Botryobasidium botryosum FD-172 SS1 | reverse complement strand
GGGGGGGTGGGGCCTGAGGAATTGGAGTCCTCATGCGCAATGTATATATACACAGAGAATGAATAGGAGAACGGAATAGGAAGGGAAACATGTGGGAGGCTTTGATGAGCACTCCATAAGGGAAGGGAAGAAGTCCTAAGTATCTACAAGTATTCCTAAGAGGTCCGTTGAAAGATGGGCAGTAGGGGTGAGCACGGAGACTCGGAGATCGTCCCGTAGGGGTGTAGGTCAAGAACAGACAGAGGGAAAACCCGTGAGATGGATATGGAACACGATCTGAATGGAATCCACACGGTGGAATGGAAAGTGATGAATGGAGAGTGATGGAGGAAGGGAATGTCAGACGAGGACGAGGACAATGGAGGAGGACGGGAATACTGATAGGAACTCAACTGGAAACTCGGAAGTCAACAGTGAACACGCTGGAATGCTCTGAAGACTGATCGATCTGTAACTCAAACGGAAAGGACGGAAACTCACACAGCACATTGAAGGGGAGAAGAAAATGTGCTGAGTCGAGCAGGAAACTAGCAGACTATATACAGGATGGAGACGAAGAAAAATCCTAAGTGCCATCCTCACTAGTGCTGCCATGGAGGGAATAGAAGACAGAAAAGCAGAAGGGAAAGAGTCTGGAGGAAAATCATGTGGAAAGGAGAGGAATAAATGGGAAAGGATAGATACGCAGAGATCCCAAGATCCGGATACACACTCGATGTCATGGACAATCTTCCGGGGCACAGGGAAGAGCCGGAAAGCAAGATCAAGGGGGTCAAGGCTCGATGATGTGTCTCTCATGTGGGATGGAAGATCTGGACCCAGGAATGGTCCAGACTCTGAGGAACGAGGGGGGCGGGCCCGTCGGGGAGTGCAGATGGTGCCGGATGGCCAGGAGGCTGTCGTCAGGAACAGGACGACAAAGGAATGTATGGACACATGCCAACGTAATTGAGGGGGGGGGGGGCAGAAAGGCGGAAGCAGAATCAGGAAGACAGAAGTGTTGAGTGGATCAGGAGTCGGGTCGGAAACACAGAATGATTGTGAAGCGGGAAGGAAATGATGTCATGGACTTGGAAGGACTCATCCGGGATTGGGACAAATGGAAGTGAGTCCAAAACTACTGAAAAATGACCTATCTGTGCCTAGAGCCACGATCGGCTCTACACTGTGAAGGCGGAGACGGAGGGGGAAAGGAGCGGAAACAGAACGGAAAGGAAAGTGGAGCAGAAAGGGAGTATGAGTGCGGAGTAAGTCCGTACCCATTCTACGGAGTGCAGAGTGTAACTGTGGAATGCAGAGATGCTCAGGAAGAAGTCCTGACACAGCTCATCACTAACCATATCCGCACTAGTCTCCTTTAAGCAGACTGATACATGTCCCAATGGTCCTTGTTCTTAGTCTACCTTGAAGCTAGCCAGGCACCTAGTAGGGTCATATAGACCCTATTCGTCTCTAAGAAATCAACATCTTTTTGTGGCTTTGTTGACCTCAGCTGTCTTGCCAGACCCAAAAAAGACGTAAATTGTAAATTAGCTCCAGCCACCAAACAATGGCAATGGCTTCGTCACATCTGTGACTTTGTGGTGTCAACACTCATTCTTGGTCTGAGTCAATGGTGCGTTGTGACAGTGCACCATAGGCACGCGAGTGCCTCAAGCACCTTAATTGATTACTACTAGTACTACTATGCAAAAGCCCAAAAAATAGATTTATTCCAAAATAAACCTAAAGTACTTGCCATAATTTTATGTCCAGCTCCATAGACACTAGTGCTCTTATAGGAATTTGCATCATAGTGGAGTTCACCTGCTCCATATATATGTCTTCTGGATAAAATATACATACTTGGGCTTTTGCATGCAACCCAATATACAGAAACTTGATCACCTCATCCAAAAAAGGGAAATCTCAAGTTTTGCTTTGGAGGCTTGAGAGCCCCAGCTGTTTACCTGATGGAGGAGAAATCAATAAATAGTGCCCAGTAAATCATATATGCATATCGACGGTCAATGCGGCGAGCGCAAACAGTGCCAGATACTTATGTAATCACACCTTCCTTGCCTCTTTCCACTCCGCCACCATGGATAGTCTTCCGTTTTCGATTTCCCCTCACAGCTCTTCAGCTAGTTTATTATCCTCAACCTCCTTTTCTCAATCTCGGGATATTACACCACTTCCTGCAAGCCCTGAAAAAACCACAATGACAAGCACGCCATTCTTTGAGCAACAAGCGTATGGCGCTATGCCCATGTCTCAGATGCTGGTAAGGCTCCTGCTCTGTTTAATCTGTAGTTTCAGTCTCCCAAATCACATATAATCCATAGTACAATAATCCCTCCATTGACGCGGGGCGACTTCTTCGAGAGGCCGGCCACGATACCTTGGTGGCCAGCGGAAATCGGGCATACCATGAGATTTATAATTTGAACACTCAGCTTCGCACCCAGGTGTCAACCCTACAGTAAGTCGGCTTGTCACATCAGCGTTTTGGATGGTAGTAAGGTATTCCACATGCCAGGCTCGCATATGACAAGCTCGCGGATTCAGTTTCAAGGAGCTCTTCGGCGCCAGTCTCAGCCCACGACCAGACCACTCCCATTGCCCCCAATATAAACGCGCTCAGTAAAGCCGATTATCCCCTGGTCAAGTACTGGGAAAAGGTTCAATGGACTACCGCAAGAGACGCGATCACCAAGAAGCGCGGGAAAGCTAGTAGCAGCACGGACGACGGCACACCAAAAAAGGCCCCCCCTTATATCGAGGACCGCAACGGCACCCCCGTCTCCCCTCTGCGAATGAAGCAAATCGGCGATGTTGCTCGCAGCATCTGGCTGGAGCTTAAGGCTAAGGGTACTGCGGCGGAAACTTGGGGCGGCACCACCCGGAAGACACGTATGTACTGGTGCGACGAAATGTGCGCCGCTATCCCCGAGCTACGATACTGCGAAGAGAACTGGAAGGCTCTCCACTATGCAACCCTGAACTATTCAAGCTGGTATACGAATTGGGTTCTCGGGAAGGCAGACGTGAAATCCGAGCCATCGGACTCCAGCCCGGGCGATAAACCAAAGAGGCGATCACACAAGCGGTCAAACCCCCATCTACCTGGCAGCGCCAAGAAGGCAAAGGTTGCGCACGGCAACGAGGACGGTCCTGGTTAGTCACATTCTCCCAGTCCCCCTTGATTATTTGCCTCACTTTTCCCCCACGCGCAGCCGACGTAGCCATGGTGGATTCCTCCCATAGTAACAATAACCCAGTGCACACAACTGAAATTGCGCAGCAAGATATTGAGCAAATCCCCGCGTCCACGGCCTCAAGTGCGCTCAATCTTGCAGCTGAAACGTCGCCCTCGGGTAGCATTGGAAGTAAGCACTCCCTATACATACTCTACAGTCATATTGGCTAACCTCCAAGATAAAGATCTCCCAGCGCACACGACCGAAGGTGTTACAAATGACGAGCGCACACTTACTTCCCCCACCCCCAGTGTGCCCGAGCGCATGGCAAAGACGTCGCCATTGGACAGTGCTCCCGGTACGCAGCTGGCTGCTCTTTCGCCAGCGCAATTACAACCGCGTAAATAACACTTGTGGACAGGCCAAGCGGCGGCCAAGCAAGCGGCCACTCCAACGCTCCGACTCACTATTGTCGACCCGCTGTGAGTCCAACAACGCTCTCCGCTCTTTCTCTCACAGTATTATCATGTTAATATCAACACTATTTTCTCAGTCTCGAGGCGTATGGACCCAGCAAAGAGCCAGCTGGCCCTTCCCGGCTTGAGCAAGCTCAGAATAGTAAGTGCTACGCTTGACGTAGGTTTGTCGCCTTGCTTTGCTAAGTAGCTCAAAATTCTTCTCCCAGGTTCTCACCTTGTGCCACGCACACGTGCGCCTGCAAGGACCGGTGCCACTATCGCGGTGCCAATTGCTGAGGGGCTCAAAGGCCACACAAGCCCTAGGTGAGCATACTACCTACTATACCAGAGCTCCAGCGCTCAGGCTGAATGCCTCATAATATCGCGTTGGACGTAGGAATATGTTCGTCACCGAACAGTGCAATATCAACCCGATCATCACGAGGGACGAGGTTGCGCAAGCGTGGGCGGCACTGGGCAAAGCGGGCCAAAAGGTAGCTACATTTTGCCTTCCCCGTCCTCATTGCGATGCTGACACCTCGCACGCGCGCTGGCCATTCAGAAGTACGAGCAGCTTTCAAAGGCGAAGAAGGCCGCCCTCGAGAAGAGCGCGTAGTAGACCGGATTGCATGGCGAGCGCAGCTGGTGGGACCAAGTGGGTCGAAAGATTTATACTTATGATATATATGATATATGATACATGAGCGTATCTGAACGTATCTGAGCGTATATGAGCGTATATAAGCATATCCCGGATGATTTCAAAGCTAATGAAGTAGTTAATGCAACCAACGATACGGCACAATGTGGCCCGATTACAAGGAATGCTGCAGTCGATATGATCCAATATCAGTAAATCCCAGCGGATCATTTTTTCAAAAGTCCGCAGATTGTCGACTGAGATTGGGCGATATCGTGACAATCGACGCGCGTCGATACCAGCCAATCTCACCCAACGGACTTTCCACTGGGGCTAAAACCCTATGCACAAGCTTCATCGCATCGCGGGTCTCGGAGCTAACACGTCCATGTCCGTAAAGTCCGGCCATCTCCGCTCGACGTCCGCGGTCGCTCGAGTATGAGCGCTGGCGCTTGCGATTATCAGCCAGTGTAATCCTGCTCACAGATACGAGCCATCGCCAATGTCCATGTAAAACGACCTTGGAGATTTCAAGCTTCAAAGCTAGATCACGGCCTTGAAGCGACAGTCTCCCCCTCTCTTAGTGGTGTCAGGTACTTATTAGCGGATCGGAGACCCACTCTTTCTGTTTTCAGCATCCTTCAGTGTTTGTGTACTCGTGGTCTCATCATTGGGCTTCGCAGACTTCACGTGACGACTTATATATTTGCATTCTTGCATCAATAACAGAAACGCGCGTTCCGTTAACCGCGAAAGGGTGGTGTCTAGCCGGTCCAAACAGCCTGTGGTGCTTGGCTGTCAGCAAGAGCTTACATCCATGAAGCGGGATAACTTACAGGTCCTGGCTGGATGTATGACGTCGGCTTGGGGTAGGAGAATGGGTCGAAGATAATGCCTGGCTCCTGATCCAAGCGCGAGGTTACTACTTGTGAATCGCATGCCAAAAGACGGATTCGGGACGCACTCTGCCTGTGTAGACTCCAGGAATAGCGACGAGGGGCCCGGGATTTCCGCTGCCTCCGCCCGTCACGTTGATTTGGGCACACGCGATGTAGTATTGAGCCCCGCCAAAGTAGTAGGCGTCGTGCAGAGCAATGTGTTCAGTGCGGAGGAGGTATCTGCCGGTCAAAGTCTTTTTAGAATTAGAGCGCCGTGAAGGGGAGAAGACCGGTACATACTGTCCACTTGGCACGTTCTTGGGGATCGTAAACGTGATTTCCTTCAAGCCTGGAGGACGGTTGAGATGGATCGCTACACCGTGGCAGATAAGAAGAGCATTGCTCACCTTCCGCTGGGAACGTGGGGTAGTTTGTTCCGCTGGGATCGGCGTTGGCGGTTATCTGGTAAACCTTGAACCACACGTTGCCGGAGCCATCAAAGTCCACGACATTGCCCGGCGCTTTTGCCATGTACACGTTGACCACCTAGACTTGATCGAATCAACTTTGCGTGTCGAGGATGAGGAAGGGAGGTGACTGACCCCCGGGTGGTAGAGCTGGTTGTCCGTCTTGAAAGTAATCTTGTTGCCGGCTGCGATGGTGTAGACGTTGGGCGCTTTACCGCCAGCAGCGTTGAAGCATCGAAAGTTGGCCTCGGTTACGCTTTTCACCTGGGCAGTTAAAAAAGAACAGCATAAGTGGTGGAAAATACTTGTAACAAGTGGATGGTACGCACCGGATTCCTGGTTTCAAAGTTATCAGTCCTGCGAACGACGTTCCAGTCGGCGGTGTTGTCCACGGCGGGCCAGCAGTCTATCGTTTTTCTTAGCTAGCTGAGAGTGCCGGTAGTATGTGTATACTCACAGTGCGCCGAGACGGTAGAGACTGAAAGGAGACCGGCAGCGACAACGGAGGTGAGATGCATTTTTTGGGTAGTCCGAGACTGACCCCCCGCTCGAAGGAGTGTCGACTTTATACCAAGCCTAAAAGAACTTCAGGTATGCAAAGCGCCGGACTAATAGCCTTCTCGCTTCATATGCGGGAGGGAGTGCCCTTCCATCGAAGGGAGCTGGAAATCAGCCCGAGCTCGTGACCAGCTACTTGTAGTCGCACCTGCGCAATGAAGATCTTGTACTCATGTGTCTATCAATTTCGAAGCACGCAAGAACTTCAAACGACGCTACGGCTACGCGCCAAGAGTCGAATCTCGTCCTTTATGGCGCTTGCTCCCAGCGGATTGGCGACAAGCAGACGCCGGTCATTTCCCGACGGAGCCCCATAGGCTAATCAGAGCGACGTTTCGCGGATTTCTCGAGCGCGCGCCCGGGGACCTCCCAGAACCGAGAGGTTCTCGAATTAAGTTGCTCATTTACGCGGTGTGGTTCGTCGATGGCTGGCAGGTTGATCGATGCACGTAGAATGTCGAAACGCGTAAATCTTGTATGTGGACGAGATCTCGTCATAGTCGCGTATCTTCCTTAGGTAACCCGATGGCTTGAAGCGATTAACCTTTGGCGACTCAAGAACCCTCGTGCTCACGAAAGTAGGAGGACTTTGTTGATATAATCGTGGGTAAAAGGTAAGCGAGCACAAACAGAACTGCCTGAGAGTTTTTTTGAGGGGCTTGGGTATCGGCTTTGACCCGTCTGTGGCATAATGTGGGAAAGCGACATCACTGGATACCCAACCATACACCTGGGGAGGCAAAGGCTGTAAAGTAACGTGGAGATACGATGATACAGCTCCCAGCGGTGTGCCACAATATCAAACGGGCAACAAAGTGGCCGTTGCTTGTGTCACTGGCGAGTGAATACGAAAGTCATCAGATTGAAATGATACGCTGCGCGTGCCCGTGATGCGAGCTGCAAACCACGACGAATCTTCTGGGAGGCCATTTATGTGGGAGTGCCAATGCAAGTCGGACCAAGCGACCTCAGGTAGGAGGGATGTAAATCATCGGTGCATGACCGTGGAGGCGGCCAAGAGGAAGTGGAGGAATGATCGTTTGACTGAGTTGTAGTATGGGGCAAAGCTTGGGAGCTATGGCAGAAACGCTTGAGCCTCGAACGGTCGAGCGAGTCGTGAGATCGCAGTGGGTTGTCCAGTAACTTGAAGTCAACAAGGCGAGATCGAAGGTCCTGGGATGGCGAATGCGCAACGCATCCTATGGAGTGCGTATGGTGCACTTCTGAGAGAAAACATCGGCATCTATATACGAATGACTGCATAACACTGGTTCGCAATCACCGGGGCTAGAGCGGGTTATGAGCCCAAAAAATATGTCGGCGTGGAGCTCGGTGTTCAGAAAATGCGTCTGCCTTGGGGTAAACAGACTTGCGCTGCCGGCGTCCCGAAAGTCGGCCGCGTTGCTATAAAACACAAATCGAGCAGGTTCTAGGTACTTGGCGAAGATTAAGGTACTGCACTAGCAGATGAACAGAAAAGATGACGCATCGATATCCGGTGTAGGCAAGTGATGGGAACGCAGTTTGAGATTCGGATGCCACGATCCCCGTTTCGGGCTACGAGCGGGGCTTCTAATATCGGCTCGCGCAGCAGAACAACGACGAGGCGTGCGTTTGGATGACGCCAATACGAAAAAGTCCGATGATGATTGGCGAGAACACATAGGAGAGTACTTTCTCCCTCGCGGGCGATCGGGGAAATAGCAAAGTCGACGCATCGTCCAGCGAGCCCTGAGTCCGGGCACTCGCCTCGCACACGACTTCTGGAACATCACGCATTTTCCTAGTCGGCATGGACTCGGGCCAGTTCGCTTGGCCAAGGTTTGTGCGAAGAGATGATCCCCGTTTGGTGGCGAAATGGATCCATCCACCGCTCGATGGCACAAAAAAGGCACATACACAGATCCGAAGCAGGCTAAGTATAAGACATCCCCACCGAGAGAAGAGCGTCTTCGGCCAAGACACATTTGGAAGCAGAGTAGACCCCTTTGTGAAGGGTAAGTACAGATGTGCAAGACCTCCCAGTGGACACGAAAGATGGGCACTTGAGATTGATGAAAGTAGATACAGACTCGTGTGCGCGGACGTTGCCCTGTATAAGCTTTTGTCGTGCTCGAGACCGCAATATTGAATGACAGGTATTATGTAGGCACAAAGGACTAGCGATCGGGTAGCCGGGTTGAACTCAATTGTGCGCTGCAGACTCTTTGGTGAAATGACCGTGCGCGTGAATTCCCCATGAGAGAGTGTGGATGCTGAGCGGGTGGAAATGGAAAGGGGAAGTGTGGAGAAGAGGGCGAAATGGACGCCGCAGGAGAAGAAGGATCGAGGGCCAAGTGGAGAGCGGGAGAGATGGTATCGGAGTAACTGCGGGAGACAGATCAGGAAGCTGGCGGGGATGGTGGCGGGCAAGACCGGGAGATGTTTGAATGCAAGGAGATGCCGAGACCTGAGGAGGATCTTGACCGGGGTGCGAGAGGACCAAATCAGGGACCAGCGGACGGAGCGAGAGGGCTGGAATGGGATAGCGCCAGGGATGAGTGTATTATATAGGCTGGTGAGCCGGCAATCGTGGTCGGGTGGCTGGGGAGAAGGTCGCGTGAAGGGCGAGGTTGGGGTCGGGAAGAGGCCCGGAAGGAGGATGGAAGACGCGTTCGAGCGGGCTGGCAGGCTAAAAAGCGTGCGCACGGGACACACGCGCGCAGCATTCACATGCGGCTCGGTGGGAAGCACTGAAAGCAGCCTAGGGTGGGTCCGTGTGGCAGACGGCGACCAGAGATCGCGATGGCAGGAAGATTTGACCGAGAGACGCCGAGGAAGAGGGAGATCGCGGCTGCTCCTTCTGGGCGCAGAATCTGCACGTGCTGGATGGGTCCCAACTCCCAAGACACGCGCAGGCTCTGCGACCAGCGCCGCACGCGCGTATATAAGGCCCAGCGCCGGGGCGAGTGCGCGCCGCCATTCCCTTTTCCTTTTTCTTTCTCCTTTGCCCACCCCCCGCAGCGCATTCCGAGTCGGCGAACCGAGGCCGATACCATATCTGGAGTATAGGACGATCGATTGGACAAGACGTCACAAACGGTTTATTTCCCACTTCCCCACACTAGTAGCATCCGAGAAATCCAGAAATTTGAATTTCTGGCATGCAGCCGCTTCTCACCCTGCACCACCATCATCCCTCCTCCCTCCGCAAAATGTCTCTCCCCTCCCCGTCTCCCGACGCCCCCGCCCCCCGCCTCACCACCCGCCGCGGCTCCCTCGCTGCCGGCGACCCCTTCGCCCGCCATGCCGAGGAGTCTGCGCCCCGCGGCGGCGCGTCGCGCATCACCATTGTGCGCGCTCCACCGTCGGCCGCCGTCGAGGACGACTCGCCCCGCGCGCGTGCCCACGTCCGCCGCTCGAGCTGGGGCTCCAACCACTCCAACTCCTCCATCGGCAGCTCCAACAGCGTCGCTGGCACGCGACTCTCCTTTGCCTTTTCCTCCTTTACTCCCATCAGCAAGCCGGGCCGCCCCGCTTCGCCCGGTTCCTCTTCTCCTCCTCCTCCCAGGTCTCCGGGCGCTCTCGGTCGATCCCATCGTACCCTCTCCAACCCCTCTCTTGCTACCTCCTTCTCCCGTCAGCCCAAGCTCACGCCTCAGCAGGTGTACGATCTTGCCGTCACTTCAGCCAATGCTCCTCCCCATGCAGCAGCCCAGGATCCCACCGCCCTAGAGCCTGCGACGTTCACTGCTCTCCCGCAAACCATCTACCTTCCCTTTATGAACCGCGGCGAGGAGGTCGACACGCTTCTTCGCACTCCACCCACTTCCCGCCTCTTCTCACTTCTCGAAGCTCTTTTCACTTCTCCCTCGGCTTCTAATCCCGAACAGGAATCCGCTTCTATTGAAAAGGGAGAGCATCCGGAACAGATCGAATCGGTCCCCGAATACCTTCGTCCAGATACGGACCCTACCAAGTGGTCGTTTGCCACCCTCCACGCCTTCCTCCTCACTCCGCGCGAGCAGATCTCTGATAAGAAATGGGTCAATCTCTGCCGGACTTGCGTCAAAGCACGCTCCGAGGCTCTCTGGGAGCGCTTCAAGGCTGCTCTTGGTGTGCCCGCAGAGCTCGAGTTTGATGACGACGACGATGAGGACGAGGAGCAGGAAGACTATCCCCAAGTCGACGATGACGAAAGAGAGCACGCACTCGATATGGAGCGTCTCACCAAGGAGTTTGAAGGTCAAGATTTGACTCACTCTCCCATCGGAGTATCGCCATCTCCATCTGGTGTGGCGCCTAGCAGCCGCCCTTTGTCGAACGTCCTCATCGAACCCATCTTCTCGCCTCCCTCGACCACCGCCAGTTCGCCAGTCACTCACTTCCGTGGTCTTCACGGCGCGCCTCCCTCTGCCAGCGGCGGAAGGCCGTCTTTTGGGGCCATGGGTGGCCTACGCGAGGGCCTTCAGGAGGAAGACGAAGACGAGGCGGCGAATGTTGAGGAAGAGACCGCGGCAAAGCCAGAAGAACGCCCTGCGACGCCACCTCGCGCGCAGCATATCCATGCTCTTCAGATTCATACGGCCCGTTTGCCCTCGGTCATGCACCGCTCCTCGTCCATGTCGCATCCCTCGCTGTCGTCGTCTGCCGTTGGCTCGAGCTCCACCGGCACCACCGCGAAACGTGCTCCTTCGTTCACGTCCACCCATTCTTTCACCTCTTCGAACGTGCCACGCTCTGTCCGTCTCGGCCTCGGCCCCCTCGCCCTATCCATGTCTCGCGCAGGTTCCACGACGGGCGGCGCGGCGCCCAAGAGCCGTCGCGGCTCCCGTAGAGGCAGCTTGGCCAGTATGGGCAGCTTTGAAGCAGATTTGGAAGAAGAGGAAGAGGAAGAATCTGCCTTCCATCCAATCCAGGAGCGGGGACCCGGAAACCCGCTGTTCCCCAGCAGTTTCGCCGGTTTGAGCGTGGGACCCACGCTGAGCGCCAAGTACGTGCTATTCACTCGCAATTTTTTCACGTCTTTTTTTCTAAATGGTTTTTGCATTTGCAGCAATCCTACGCTCCGCTCGCCGCCCCCACCTGTTCCTTCTGCGTACCCAGGGCATGGCGGGTCTCGTAGCCAACACCCTGCGTCCGCCCCTGGGGCGATCCCTCGTCGTGGACGCCGTCCCGGATCGTGGGCTCACGCGTTCACCACAATGGACGAGCTTGACAAGAACGAGTGGGAATATGCCGTGACGGTTGCGAGCAGCAGCGACGGCGGGAGACTATAGCCTATCTCTAGATGCCCTTTTTTCCGCTCCCCTTCATTTTCTACTTTTGCTCTTTGCATCCAATTATCGCTGTAGTAAAAACGCCACACCATCTCTACCCTTGCACAGCTCGCTAAAACCACAACTCGTGTTTCAATTCATAGTACCATCAATCGGCACAACATCATTCGCATGGTCATTGCATGTTTCTTCTTCTCTCTCCTCTTCTTTCTTCGCACTTTTATACTTGTGCCAATGCTCGTGTATATTTTCGAACGTGGGGACCGTGGGCAGCGTGCGCACGGGCACCCAAATATCGGAAAGAGACGGTGCTCGGTTCGGACGAAGAGCCCACATTGAGCGAGCGAGTCGGAATGGGGAATTTACGATGTATTGAGCAATTTCCAACCGTGTGCCGCTCCATCTTGATTCGTCCGCGGCCGTCTGCTGGTGGCTCCGGCACGCACTGCACTTGAGCGTGGAACTTGCCCTGCGCATCATGCATCGCGATCCACGCATCATGGACGCTGGGGGGGAGTCTAAACAGCCATATGCATAGGGGCGCGGTGGCCCGCTTGGAATCTGAATACACAGGGCTTTGAAGTTGCGCTGGAAAATGAAAAGATACAGGACGAGAGAGTGGCTAGCGCGGATAGGGGCACGTGACCTGAAGGGGCCAGCTGGAGCGTTGCCTGGAGCATCGCAGCGTACAGCTCACCTCCACCCTGTCACCGTGCCCTCCCCCTCCCCCCCTCCCCGCCGTCTGCGACGATGCCCACGCCCAACCCGTCTCCCTTCCCCCTCGCCCACCACCCACAGATGCAGCACCAGCCACCCGCTCTCCCCGCCCTCTTTCTCCTCCCCCTCAACGACTCCTTCATCCCAAAACAAATTTCGCTCGCTCCCGGCGTCGGTCGTGTCAAAATCGGCCGCCAGACAAACGCCAAGACGGTGCCGGGCGAGCGCAACGGGTACTTTGACTCCAAGGTCCTCAGCAGGCAGCACGCAGAAGTATGGGAAGAGGGAGGCAAGGTGCGTCGCTTCCATCAACAGCCACTTCCCCCTTCCAACATGGATACTCAACACGACTCCAGATCTACATTAAAGACGTAAAATCATCTAATGGCACCTTCATTAATGGCGACCGCCTCAGCTCAGAGGGCATAGAGTCGGACCCCTTTGAATTAAAATCGGACGACGTCGTCGTGAGTCACTGCGCATTCACGTCATGGGCCACAGCCCTCTAATCGTGCTCTCAACCCGCAAGGAATTTGGCATCGACATCGTCGGTGAGGACAACAAGACCGTCATACATCACAAAGTCGCTGCCCGGGTCATATGTGTGATCACGCCTGACGACCTGGCGTCGCTGCCCCCGCCCGCCCACATGCATCCCCGCCAGGGCCCAGGGGGCTCCTTCGCCACCACTCGTCCCCCCCACCCGGCGCAGAGCCCCACGGCGCTGCTGGGCGGTATGGGGGGAGGCGGCATCGGAGGGCGTGTGGGCAAAAGCGGCCTGACGTTTGATCACATCCTGAGCCGGCTGCAGGGTGAACTACAGAAGAGCAGAGAAACGGGCTCGGAACTCAACGGGCTGGCCAACGTTATGACAGACATCCACGATACGCTCGGAGGCGGTGGTGTAAGTGCTCGTCTCTTGCGCTCGGGTGTGGTGGCTTAGCTCTCATTCTCTGGTCTTTTTTTGCTAGCCCCCACCTCTTCCCCCGTATCCACATGTCCTCCCTCCCGTCCGCCCCCCAACCGAAGCCCATTTGGCAGCTCTTCCCAGCAGCAACTCCGTTATCGACTCCGCTACACTCACTACTCTTCAAAATCAGCTTCGCGACGCACAGTCCAGTCTTGCTACCCAAGCTGAAAAGCTTCGAAATATGGATGACTTCCTGAAAGAGCACGAGTCGATTAAGCGCGAGGTTGCCTCAATGAGGGAGCTCATGCTCGAACGAAAATCGGAAGTGGAAGAGAGGTCGCGGAATCGGAAGAACGAGGTGGTCGACGACGACGATGACGACGCCAGAAGTATCTCGACGGTGATGCCGGAGAGGGACGATGAGGAGACCGAGGCTGAGCGACGTGCGCGGAGGGAGGACTTTGGTCGGCCACGCACGCCAGAGCCAACGGGTCATGGCCTAGACGAGGAGGACGAGGAACGAATGCGCCTTCACGATCCACACATTCTCAACGGAACAGCACAACCCTTGGATCAATCCCACTCTTTGCTCACCGTACCCCGCTCGAGCCCTCCGCCAGATTGGACATCGCAGACTGCCGCTCTCACCGCTCGTCTAGACGCCCTTACCGCCCAACTCGACGCCGCGGTCGTGCTCTCGCAGACACTCCAGGCCGAGGCTTCGGCAGCGCAGACAACGATCGCCTTACTTGAGACCAAAGTCAGCACTCTCGAGGCACTGGTGGCTGAGCAAAAGCTGGAATGGGAACACCAGCGATCCCGGACGGGTGCAGGGCTGAGCGTCCTCGAGGAATGGCGCGCGCGCGTGGAGGTCGAGTGGAAAAACGAACGGGAGAGCTGGGAAGAGGAGAGACTGAGACTGAAGGATGCCATGAAGGAATGGGAACGGCGTATGGCGGATATGGAGAAGAGGGAACAGGAAAAAATCGAAGCTGAGCGCCTAGAGCAAAGGGACGAGGACGTGTTTCATGGGGCAAACGGGCGCGATATGCTACATGGGGGTATGAACGGCGACGCCTCGTCACCGTCTTCATCGCCGCGCTCGATCAAATCCCGGAGGCGCCGATCCTCCTCACCTATCTCCACAGAGAACGGCTCCAATTCCCCGTCGACCTCTCCCTCCTCACCTTATCCCACGACCCCACCGCCGGGAGAGACAACTCACATGAATGGCAAGCCGCCAGCGCTCTCGTTCAGTGAGCTTACACCGGTGGAGGAAGACGCCGACGACGAAGAAATTCACGCACCCTTGATAAATGGCCACCACGCGGTGCAGCGAAAAGGAACGATGAGCATGGGCGACAATGTAAGCTGGCTTCTTTATACCGACTTATTGCTCGTACTGACGATTCACGTGTACACTTGCAGCCGCTTCCGTACCTATCAGCCGCAGGCGTCGTGGTGATTGGTATCGCAGCGTGGACAGTTGTTCATCGGGTTAAAGACTAGTGGTGTCCCCTCTTAATCATGTGTTTATCAACACATGCTTTCTCTTCTCTTTACATCACGTATTTACATAGGTAGCTCACTTTCCTTTCTCTCATACCACTGAATTGCTCTTATTGTCTCCTTCTCGTCGTTATGAACTTGTTCGACATTCGAATGTACGTATTATGCTGCCCTTGGGATCATTCATGACTGCTCGATGATGCGCGCATTTTTCCGCGAGGGCGATAGCTTATTCTTTATGTAAATCCTTGAGTCTTTGCATATATGATTCCCGTCTCTCTCAAACTCGAACCAGCCTCTGAGTACCCACCACCAAGTGCTTCACGGACGATAAAGACTTATATAACCGGCGGCGACCCCCGCTCTGCATCTGATGAGCTTGTGTCTGGTCGTGCGAATTCACGCGCACGCTCGGGCCGCTCATCGCTTGGACACACGGGGGTGCGCCCAAGCAGCCCCGATCTTGCTTGGCGCCGGGCTTCCTTTGTCTTCGACGCCCTCGGGCTTCGCGTGGCTCAACATGTTGGCTGTCGTACACGTCACGCGTTAGTGCGAGTATATAACCTTCAACGCTGGCGAAACTTGAGCCTGCACCATCCTCTTGCACACGATGGGGGCACTTGCGACACTGTCCCTACTTCTTGCTCTTCGAGCAGCCGGCGTGGCCGGTGCACTTCTGAGCCCCGACTTTCTTTTTCTCGATGGAGAGTTACTCCCAGATGGATTCTCGTACGGCTGTGGTACTTCGGCGTATCAAATCGAAGGTTCCTATCTCGTCTCGCCCACCTCGGCCGCGGCCTGACGTATACCGTGCTTACTATGCTCAATAGGTGCATGGAATGAAGACGGCAAAGTGGAGAGTGTGTGGGATCACTTCGCTCACGACAAGGGAAAAGGTCACATCGCTGGTGATCAAACCGGCGACTTAGCAATGGATTTCCGGTATGTGCTGTTAGCTGTTGTCTTGCGAGGCTTTGTACAAGCTAAAGCTTTATTTGAATGGTCGAATCTCTAGGCACACGTACAAGAAAGACCTGCCTCTGTTCAGACGTGCCCTTGGCATCAACTTGTACGACTTCACCATCGCCTGGACACGGGTTCAGACGGCGGACGGCAAGCCCAATCAGCGGGGCATCGAGTTCTACAGGGACATGATGAAGACGGCGGCGGAGCACGGCATGCAGACCAGTTGCACGCTTTACCACTGGGACTTGCCCCAGAGGTTGCAGGATAAATACCACAGATGGATCTCGAAGGGGAATATTACCAGAGACTTCCGTGATTATGCCGAGCTTGCATACAATGCGCTCGGTGACCTTTGCGATACTTGGGTTACGATGAACGAGGTAAAGCGCCATCTCATAACCTCAAAAAGCCCACAGACTCATGCATTTCTCCTAGCCCCACTCGTTTTGCTCAGAAGGATATGGACCCGACACCGAATCTGCACCGGGATACGCTGGGCCGATCGACCTTACGTATCAGTGCATGCACAACGCGCTCCTCGCCCACTCCGCGGCTGTACAACTTTTCCGCGAGAAGAAAGCACAAGGCAAAGTTCGCGGCAAGATTGGGATCAAACTTGATGGCTCCCCCGGAGTTCCGCTCAATTCCTCCAGCCAGGCGGATATCGAGGCCGTGACAAAGAACAATGATTTTGGAATCGGATGGGTGGCTGGCCCTATTACAAGCGGCGACTACCCCCCTGTGATGCGGACCGCGATGGGTGATACACTCCCCAAATTTACGGAGCAGGAGAAGGCGCTCCTCAAGGGCTCCTATGATTTCATTGGCTTTGGTAAGCACCTCACCTTCCGTTCGCCACTTTGCTGTGGTTGAAAGTAGGCTCGCTGTGCTTGATCACTTACACGCTCTCTGCATCCTTAAAAGACGCCTACACGTCACAATGGGTAACGCCTACCAAAGGGAAGTGCGTATCTGATAGTGACGCATGGCCGAGTTGCATCGACTCGTTCGACGCGAGGCCACGCTCAAACCAGCTCATCGGGCGGCCCACGGGATCATCGTGGAATTTTCAGCAAGACACGACAGTGTACGATGGCCTCAAGTATCTGCACGAGCGTTGGGGTGCAAAGGAGCTCATTGTGGGCGAAAACGGTATGGCAGGGCTGAATGAGACCCAGCTGCCCATTAACCAGTTCGTGCGGGATGCCGATCGTATCGAATGGTACCGCAGCACCTTGCTCAACGTCAAGAGAGCCCTGCACGACGGTATTCCGCTGACGGGATTTGTCCCTTGGTCCTGCATATCCAACCTCGAGTGGAGCTCGGGGTATTATAACGACTTTGGCCTTATCAGAGCGAAGCCTGGGAGGAACCAAACTCGCACCCCGAAGCAGAGCGCGGCATACTTGAAGGGCGTCTTGACTAGGGGAAACTCAATTGAGCCCTATAACTTTGTGCACCAAGAGCTTTGAGCTCCTTACTTATCATCGAACTTTTATCCGCTCACTACACCCTTTCGCTCTTTCCCATCCTATTATATTATATTTTCCTCCACCTAATTCACACCCGCGCCCACTCTTAGCCAATTATTTGCCGTCGCGCTGTTCGTTAATCCCCATACACATGAGGTCGCAATACGTTTTTTTGTTCAAATCCGACTGGGTAGCCGGAGCGCACCGCAAGCAAACACGAGAGCGCGAGTAAGTAATCACTAAGAAAAGGAAACAGCGTGAACGTCACGTCAAGCGTATGTGAAAGTCGCAATTCGCGACGTTCCCGCACCAAATGGGGATTTCGCGTCAAATCTGCATGGCTACGTGCGCTGAAAAATCGAGCGGGAACTGCACGAAAATTATGTCAAAACTTATTGAATTCTCGTCATGAACCTAGCTGTCTTCGTGTTCGTTGTGATGTATAACCTCGACATTCCCAACTATTCCAGAGTGCCGCTCGACAACCCCCCATTGGCCGCGATCTTTTACTCGCCCAACAAGGTACTCAATTGTCGAAATGTCGATGATTTTCGGCGCAAGCATGCTTGACGTCGTGTTCCGATAGAACGGCATTCCAAGCCGATTTTGTGATTCAAGTCTGAACGGAGAGACGAGGGCGAGAAGGAGATGTGTGGGCTGGGAGATGCTGCCGCCGAGAAGGGTGGAATAATGGGGAGTGCAAAAAATCGGGAGCCTCGCCGTAAAACACGCTTGCCTCGAAGATGGGCTTGCGATTGCGAGCGCGTTTTGTGATTGATTTGACAAGCGCTGTGAACTGACAGAGTTGTAGCAAATCAGAAAAATGGTGGAGTGGTGTGAGCAAAGATGTAGGTGCCTAAATAATACTTACTTACCTTGATTGTGGACGCGTTTCGTGTCGCGCTGCCCTCGCTCTGCCTTACAACATCCTTTCCACGGATTGTACCGCCGCCATCTGGTTGCCTAAATCTTCCCCATTGTTCTACTGCTGCTGGAATATACTTGAGAGCCGTTGACTTTGACAGGCCATAGCTGATTTCGATGTAATTGGCGATGTGTGTTTGGGCGGCCATATCAACCTGTACAGAGCGCTCTCGAGGGTTGAGCACGATATATCCCGGAACTAAAGCAAGGGAAAGAAATGCGAGTGGTGACAAAACTGGCGGCGTGGAGGCTGGGAAGTTAAATTGAAATCCAGCATACATCCATCGTATTGAGTCTCAGCACTCTCATCCCCTCGTCGTTCACTGAGATCAAGCTCCTCTGTTAGGCTGTAAATCAACCTCAATTTTCTGAGCTGCACAACGTCGCGAGCACGGTGATCAAGACTGGAGAATGGGTGTTTTCTGCTCTTGATGGCTGGAAGCAAGGAGCCACAGAATCGTTCCATCGCGAACGCCCAGTAGCACCACACAGATCCCGATTTTTCGTTGTCGTCGGCTACGTGAAGGAGTGCGTGGATGGGGAGTGTGTAGACACGAAGCCTTCATCTCTGTACTGGTAATAGATCCTTGAGAAATGCCCAGTAGAGTCAGGTTTTTAGCGCGCACACGAATACAGCGCAAATGGGGGCCCTTGACCACATTTATCACGATTCTCAAGGCCTTCAAGCTTCCAGATATCATGGTCCTCATTGAATACAACCGAGAGTAAGTTCAGCATTATCCAAGCTTGCAAGTTGACAGGGTATGTCGGTAGAAATAATGTGGACGTCTCGCGATGTGTATTGGTGACTGGCGCGTCGCAGCGCCGCTACGATAATATTACATAATTATAGCATCTCCCGGTGCCGGTAAGTAGGTAAGTATGCTCACCAGTTACATATCACCACCAACGATGGTTACAGTTGGTGACCACTGACGAGCAGTCTCCCCAAAAAAATTGTTCATCACCGCTCAGCGTAGATAATGGTCGAAGATGGTGAACGCGAAAACTTAGAAAATTCGGGTGGATTTTTGATCATCATCCCGAATGGTGAGTGTTACTGTTCACTGCTTTGGGTGGTCACCAGAAGGTTAGTTTCACCTAATCTACTTCGCTCAGTGGTAGCTTCTCACAGGTTGGCGGTTTAGCACCGGCCACCTGCGCATGATACTCCGAACCATCGTAGGATTGCAAGATCATTCATAACTATTAGGCTACAGTAGAGATTGCAGTAGATACATGCTACTTTGTTCGGGCAAAAGAGCGACTACTTTAACTCGACAGTGAAGCCACTCTTCAAGCTAATGCCCGTAGTCGCAACCAGCGACTTCGTCGCCGCGCTGTATTTCACTTTACCCGCATCCACCGCCTTTCCGTTGACGAGAACGGACTTGGCGCTGGCCACGTTCAAGAACGTGACCAACCCGACCTTCACCTGGGCATCGTAGCTGAATGTCCCGCTGGCGGTGAGTTTGCTGCCCGAGAAGTCGAACTTGATCTCGGTGGTTGCGGAGGGGGTGATCGACTCGCCGTCGTCGAGGTAGAGGCTGCCGGTAGCCTTGCCGTCGGTGCCAGGGGCGACGACGACGTTGAAGTCTTGTTGGCGGAGGGCGAAGGTGGTCATGGCGCTTGACGTGCGCAGGGGGAGCACAGCGCCGCCGCGGATGTGGACGGGGATCGTGGTGAAGCCGACGTCGGTCAGTTGGACATTGGCGCCTTGGCCTTGTACGGGTGCGTAGGTGAGGAAATCGTAGAAGATATCCTTGGGCAGATAGATCGAAACNGATGTCGAATTTTCGTCAGTAACGGGAGATC